>VZTF01001657.1:283278-408091 GCA_013397755.1 Cnemophilus loriae
AGAAAAAAAAAAAAAAGAAGAAACCTTCTAAGATCAAAAAGGTGCTCAGAGGCAATCATGAAAATTATCTGCCCTGATGCTACCTCACCCACAGCCAGGACCACTGGAAGAGCACATCAAGCACACGGTTCCCTAGGCCACGGCATAACAGTACTGAAAAAGACCATTTGTTTACTGCATCCACCTTTTCCATCAGACAGAACGTTTATTTATGTGGATGACAGGCTCATACTATAAGACCTCAATACATTAAAATTTTGCCCCAATTCAATTGGTAAGTAGCCACCTGTACCAATGCAAGCCTCTGCTTTAGAAAGGGTAAACCAAAATGAGGTTTGCCTTACCTGAAGTGTGTCAGAGATGAAGCACCGAATCCGTCTTCTGGAACTTGTAGGCAGATAGATAACACTGACAGGAGACTATATCAACCTGAAAAGATGAACATTATTGCACAGTTTTGGAATGGCACAATGGTATCTAACATATGGATGAGACTCTCTCCCTCCCCCCAAATAATCGTATTTGCTTTGTACCAACCTTCTTATAAAATGCATCTCTGACTATGAGATAAAAAATAATTAGCATCTACAAATTGCAGGAGGGTCTACCAGGCCTGCTGTCAGTGCAACCTGGATGTTAATGGAGATAGTCTGGAGAAAAGGGAGGGCTGTATACAATGGACTATGAGGAGGAGGATGGTTTGAACTTGAAATGCATTATCATGAATGGTTGTGGTTGGGAGGGATCTCTGGACATCATCAGCTCAAACTCCCCTGCTCAAGTAGGGTCTCCTAGAGATGGCTTTTGAAGATGTCCAAGGATGGAGACTCTACCACCTCTCTGGGGAATACGTACCAGGTCATCCTCATAGTGAAAAAGTGTTTCCTGGTGTTTCAGTTTGTGCCCATTGCCTCTTTCCCTGTCATAGGCACCACTGAAAAAGAGCCTGGATCCATCCTCTTCACACCTTCCCTGCAGATATTTAAATACCTTGATGACATCCCCCTGAACCTTCTCTAGGCTAACAAATTTCAGTTCTAAACTGAGCTGGGATATCAGTTGTAAGATAAGATCCCATCTGCCATGCACTGCAAGAAAAATGACATCCTGGAGTTTTTATGAAGCCGTAGAGCATCATGAGAAAAGAGCCTCCTCGTTCTAGTCTAGGGACCTCAAAATATGGCAGTCAGTTAGACAAAAACTGTGCAGCTCTGAGCAGTCTGTACTACATTGCTGTGACATCCTGTTACGGACTTCTGGACACATCTCTCCCCAAGGGGCAAACATCTCTTTTGGCCTAGCAGAAGGAGCCAGCATAAGAAACACTGAGGCTGAAGCCAGAACTTCTCCTTCATGTCGGAGAGATAGTCCCCTCTCTATTTTCTTGCTTCAATGGATTGATTTCCTGGGAAACTGTATAAAGGTCAGAAGCACATTATGCTCTATGTGATTGTGAAAAAGCCTCTGGAGATTGATGTTACATAAATATTTACAACTACCACTACTAACCAAACCTGTTTCCAACCTCTGCTCTTCCCAAGGAAACAAACAGGATAATAAAGAAAAATTGACTTGTGAAGAATAATAGCAGTGAAAGTCTAATTTTAAATTACTAATGAAAACTGCATACTTATCTGAACAGAAACAGACCAAAAAAATAAAAAAATTCAAGGAGCATCTGTAATTTTCCAATACAGACTACAGAAGACTGCAAGTCAGCTGTGACAAGAATTACAACAAGACCATGCTTTTGTTTTCTTTATTGTACCCTTGAGAAGATAACCTTTCATATTTTGGTATAGTAGACACATTGATGATGATGTTTTTGTGATGTTGCAAAACTCCACTTTCTTCTCATCCCTCTGGGAACAAATTCATTCATATCATTTAACCACAACATAGATTTATAAAGAACAGAAAGACCAGAGGCACAGCACTTTGTGGGGACTCAGATATACTAATATCTATTGTCCACATCGAAAGCTAGCTGATAGGAATTGTTAAAAAAAGGATATTCATAAGAGACAACATGGTAATTCACTGTCAGAGAACCCAGGCAGAGATTGTATTTGACTCATTTATTCCTAAAATTTTTGGTGATCCAAGACCCAAGCAAGCACTTGCAGCTCTGGAGGTACTTGTGGCTTCCTAGCTGTTCTGATGTGTCTCCCATAAAATATGGGATATCAGACTGTGGGTGGCAGGACTCTGCTGGTGGTGAGCTGCTGGACAGCAGGGCTGCAGAAGGAAGTAACTCAGAAAGGACAGCTAGGGCAGATACGAGGCATCTTGAGATCCAGCCACGCGCCTAAGTCTGTGGCTGAACCCTGACATACAGTGGAAGCACTGAGATCTGCAAAAGATTTTTACTCTTCTTTTTCAAGACTTTTCCTTGAGTTCCCCTCCCTTTTACCTCTCAGAAATGTACATTAGCTGCCCAAAGACACATAACTCTGTTTGCTCTTCAGAGGGATCACAGTACCTAAACTTCTAAGGTACATTTGAAGACCCCATCCACAGCCTAAAAATACATGGGAATATGAATTAAATGAGATAAATATAATAGACATTCAAATTTAAAAGAAGAAACTCTTCTCAACTCTTCTATAAACCTTCTCATCAAAGAGCAGAGTTGGTAGAAATTCCCAGAGTCTGTGACATTTCAAGTAAAAGTTGAAATAGATTCAGCATAGTCATTCCTGTGCTTTGACAGTAGAAACTCCTGCTATCTCCCGGGCATCCAGATTTTACAATACACTTATACTTACTAAGTTTTGCACGTGAAAGAGGGTGCAAAGGATATGCATTAAAGGGCATCACATTTTATGAAGTGGAATTGTAATTTACTCATGTTTAAAGAAATACACTTTGTTCTTCATGTAGGCCAGTAAAACCTACATTATGTATCCATCAGTGAAAATAAACAAGATGAAACACGGAACAGAAAAGTTTATGCTAAAGGCTGTTAAAGAAATTACCCAGTGTGCAAAAATTTGAAATGTATTTATTTTGCATCAGTACGATCCAAGAGGTCCACTGCCTCCCTTCCTGATCTCTGCTGCCCATTCAAACAGTATTTGAGAGAACATTTACTACTGTGCAATCAGAAAAAGGTCAACAGACTAAATTTCATTCATCTGGTCCCTTTCCTGCATTTTTTCCTGTAATCAGTTCCACCAGACATCAACAGTCAGATTGGCCTCTTCTGGAAACACTTTTTTCACAGTATATGTTTTGGAACTTATGTTCCTGAAGACTGTAAACTTTTCACTTATTCAATTTCTGTGAATAAGGCTCTGGATATTTCTAATTCCTAAGTCCCATACTCCAACAAACTCTGTTTTCAGTCTTTTCTCTAACAACCCCATGGAATCTTGGTTCATTGCAAAAGCTAATGGATCAACCAAATGCTTCATTCTGGTTTGCTGCCATGGTGAAGTTTTCAAAGTTAATGCTTAGGATGCAAGTAGCACAACAGGAATAAGAAAATGAGAAGACTATATAATGGAATACAAATGGCACCAGGAGTTAGACTCTGTAGCACCTCTATAAATGGCATAATATATCATAAGATTTTTGAGAATTTAATGGAACTAAAAACCAACCAAGTTCTGTTTCATGACTTACACAAATGCCAAATAAGCATGTCTGGCATTCCGCAGATCAAAAACAGTTGTGATTATATATAAGATGTTAGATAGAACAGGCACACTAATCATTTATGACGTGAGAAGTTAATCAAAATAGCATCTCTTGATCATAGTTGAAGAAAATTCAGTCTGTTTCTAGATTAAAGTAGCCCTTGTTAATATCGGCCACAGGAAAATGGTGGAACCACTGACACATAAAATTGCCTCTAGTCCTCCTTTTCTGACTTCCAAGATGTGGCAAAATGCAAATCTATCTAAATGAACTGTCACGTTTAGCTGATGACATTTGGTCTACAAAATACTTTAAAAAGGATGAACCTACATACATTCTGAAGTAAGGAATAGCCTACCTAGTCTCTTTCTATTGGCAGACCTCTGACATAGAAACCACCTTTAAAAAAATGGAATGATCTGTTTCTATCAGGCACCTCTACAAGCTCTGCCTCATTGCCATCCCTGTACTAGTGATCAGAGAGCAAAAGCTCGTTACCACCTTTCACAAGCACAAGTATATAGGTGATGGTGCACATTTGCCGTGACTGCCAGATAGCTTTACACAGTGCTTTTCATTGCTTTTCATTTCTTTTGGCAACATGCTGTTTGTTTCCTTCATTAAACGGCACTTGCTTTTCTGGCTGCGGCATTTCCAAAGAGCCATATGTACAACAAGAGGCTGCAAGAACCTTGCATGCAAAGAAAAGGACAACAGCTAGTGTTGCTCATGGATATCAAAGTTTACCTCATAGATTGAGGTGGGAGGGCAGGTAATATTTCCATAAATCTACTTTTGGCTAAGAGTCCTGTTGGTAGTTCTTGGTGGTGCTGCAAAGGAAACATTCTGTTGTCATTGCTCAATTCAGAATAGAAGCATTTCAAGCTCAATAAGCAAACTTTCACCCCATTCACAGGTGAGGGCAGCTCCACTTACACATTTCTAAATGGTTCGTCTCTGGTGCACTAAAACCTACATGACACCAAGGGTATTTTTCTTCCCTAGAGGGCTTCTGTAGGAGCTGTGTAGGAGTGAGATTCAACCGGTCCTTTTGTTTTCGTGTCTTTGTCACTGCAGATCTCCGCATTGTGAAGTCCAGTCATACTATTTTTGTTACCATCCATTAAGTCTTCTGCCATCTCCAGGTTCTTCTCGTTGCATTGACAGAAGTCACTGGAGCTCTCTAGAAGGTTGATGCAGAATTTGATAACCAGTGCTAGCCAGGCCATCCCAAAGAGGATCCACAGAGAGATTACATTCTTGTACCAGCTTGGATAGGTGTGATCTGGGTTCATCCCTACGACAGAATCACCCAAAGCATTTCTACATTGGATCAAGGCTTCCTCAAAGGAGACATTATACGTAAAGCAAAGACAGCTGAAATATCACTTAATATTAGTGATTTCTACATAAAACACAAGTATGCCATCTACTTAGCATGTGAACAGATGTTGTAACTATGTTTCATGACATGTCAGCAACAGCCTAGTGCTCCTTAGGAATTGCAAAGATTACCCATAAGAAAGAAAAATAAATCCCAAATTACATCCACGTCAAAGCAAAGTTATTTACATTCAAGCACACAGATTAATTTCTCTCCTTATCACTCAGTACCACAATATCATATTAGCATGTAACAGGGGACCCTGCAGGCAGAGAGGTAAGCAGGTTTTATGTATCAGTATACGTATCTTGTTAAACCAGATATAAGCAAGTGAGAGAGACTCTGAGAGCGGGAGAAAGGAGGCCTGAGTAATCCTAAAACCTCCAAGAATAACTAAATCTTGGAAGAGAGTTTGAAATTATACTGGCCTTCACGGCCACAAAGGCACTCTCTGCAGGACCGTGGACAGCTTGGTGCCCATCAGGACTGCCATGTCCTTTTCTGCAGAGCTGCTTCCCAGCAGGTCAGTTAGTCCTCCCAGTTCTGCATCACACTAGTGGGGAAACAGCATGATGGTCACTTGAACCTTATTTTTGAGACATAAACCACACATACAGGATTGTAAGGCAAAATTGTTTAGCCTCTATGCACCACAACTGACATATTCAATTATTCCCGTGCTAAACCTAGCTTATCTACGGCAGTATTCCAGTTACAAAGGTACTACACAGGTGAAGGCACACCTAGAAGAGGAACGAATACCAGAAACTGAGAGAAGTAAAGCTGCTGTAGCACAGAGCTCAGTATCATCTGTAAAACCAGTATAGGAAAATGCTGAGCTGACCCAGCTTTTGTCCAGCTCCATCTGGCTACTCTTATCCAAGCTAACTTTACTCCAGCTTATTTCCATGTGCCTACACAAGCTCTAATCATAACTTTGATGCATTACAGACAAGTCCTAAAGTAACTGCCACTAAGTTGTCTAAGCATCGAGCAAGTGCTATGAAGAAAAGAAAATAGCGAATCCATGATAGGATGTTTTTGTCTTTCTGTCTCTCAGGAATTCAAGAGTGCATGTGTTTCTATAATCAATTTGTTTTTAATGAGAAAATCTTTATCAAAAAGGTGTGTCCTGCATTTCAGCAAATGCAGTGGGTGTGGATCCAATCCCATTTCCTCTGGCAAAGGGTTTTGGCATCCAAAATAAGGTAGTGCCTGGTGCCTGACAGTCTACACCTAAGTGACTTAAGCAGCCTTTTAGAAAGCAGTTATCCATGGTTTTGACAGAAGAAACGGTCCCTGTCTGTTAATGATGACGCAGAATGGCAACTGCTTAAAACTAATGGCTGCCAGTGCACTGGAGTGTGATAAGTGTGCCCTCAGCAACTACTGTGATTAAACCATAGCACTCTTGCCTGGTGGTGTAATCATTCAAGGGACAGGCTACTTCAATGCCACTCACAGACTGGGAAACAATGTCTTTGTTCTTCCACAGGTGGCATTGCTATGGCAGAAATCATGTCTTCTCCAACCTGCCAAATGCCCACCACAACATACTGATCATCAGGTCTGGGGATTGCTACTGGTGCCAAACTGCCAAGTGGGGAGCTTTGTATGTCACGGATTTGGCTTTGCTGTTCAGTAGGTGAAAGCAATGAAATGTGAACTACTCACCAATCACATAGTCTCCGAACCCTATAGTGCTGAGGGTAATGAAGGAATAGTAGAAGCCTTCTTCATAAGACCAGCCTTCTTTGTCAGAGAATAACAAGGGAGGTAGCAGGAGGAACAATAATAAGCCAGTTACCAGTGCACACATCTTCATCAGGAAGGAAGCTTTATTCTGGTAAAACAGGAAGGAAAAAAAAAAAAAAAGATTGTCACAAGAAGAGCAGCAAGGAAAGTCCAGCTTGGTTTCCAGCTGGAGATGATGATGATATGATGATGGACTCCAGAAAAACATACAAACATTCATTGAATTCCAGTATAACAAATGGTGTGTCTGTCCCACATGTGTGCTGGTTTTAGCTGGGATGGTTATTTTCTTCACAGTAGTTAGTAGGGGGTTATAGCTTTAAATTTGTGTTGAAAACAGTGTTGGTAATACAGAGGTGTTTTTATACTTGCTGAGCAGTGCCTACACAGTGTCAAGGCCTTTTCTGCTTCTCATCCCACCCCACCAGTGAGTAGGCTAGGGGTACACAGAAATTTGGAGGAGACACAGCCAGGACAGCTGAGCACAAGTGGCCAAAGGGATATTCCCTACCATAAGGCATCATGCTCAGCATATAGAGGTGGGGGAAGAAGAAAGCAGGGGATGTTCAGAGTGATGGAATTTGTTTTCCCAAGTAAATGTTATGCATGATGGAGTCCTGCTTTCCTGGGAATGGCTGAACACTTGCCTGCTGAAGCAAAGTGGTGAACAAATCCCTTGTTTTGTTTTGCTTGTGTGCACAGCTTTTGCTTTGCTTATTAAACTATATTTACCTCAACCCATGAAGTTTTCACTCTTCTGATTCTCTTCTCCATACCAGTTGGAAGAAGTGAGTAACTGCTGGGTGCTTAGATGCCAGCTGAGGTTAAACTTTGACACCCAGTCAACACAAATTTGGCATCACCTTCATAAGTCCTAAATTCATGCCAGTTTAGAGCCTATTCCACAAATGTTCCCATGTAACTTACACATGCAATTCTAACTATAACTGATGATAAACACACCAGATAGTCCAGGGCTGCGCATGGTTCACGTGCTTTATCACTTCTGTTGCTGTAGGGGAAGTCATTCATCACAGAATTTCCCTCAATTAATAAACAACCTTATCTGACACCTCATAGGGCTGTCATAAACTAAATTTATTTGCTTCCAGTTATTCCTGAGTATTATTGCCTTTTTGGTCAAATAGTCAGCCAGGCTGTCCTTATTAGTCATAGGATCTCAAATACCAGACAATGTCCTCTGTCTTTTATTTCCTTGAGATATGCCTGTCCACACTGCTTACCTGACACTGAAACACCTCCTCTAGGCGACGGGCACAGTGCTGAACCCCATGCAGCATCAGGTACCCAATTTCATTCAGGAGTACAAGGTTCAAGGGGATCCCAAAAAGTGCAAACACGATGCAAAAGATTCGACCGACCGCAGTGCTGGGGCTCAGGTTCCCATAGCCTAGACAGGGAAGGAATGAAGCATTAAATCTAAAATATTCTCTGCTTGCCCTTTCCCCCTGGAGGGGTGAACCTCCATCGTCTACACAAGTTAGGCGAGAAGGTCACTGCTGGAAAAGGAGCTTTTTTATAAATAACTGTAAGTTACATCCATTGTTTGTCATATCCTATTGTGGGCTGGAAAATAACATTTCTTTCCATGCCAATTTTGTTTAGCTCCTTTTCCATTTACCAGTGAATTTCCTCTCCCCTACCCAGTGCCCTGGCTGGGATCTGACGTAAATGCAAACCTTCCGTTTAGTTCAATTTTTGTAAGCATTGTTGGCATGGGCTTTGCTGGTAAATGATCCTGCATGGCTGTCAGATGGTCTCTGAATCACAACAACAGTGTTTTAATTATAACAACCACCCTTTTCTTCCTTTGTCCCACAGGACCAGTGAACTTAACACTGCCTCCTTGCTTACACTCTTTTGCACCACAAGTACCAAATACACCTTAAATAGTCAAAATTATTGTCTGGAGTCAGTATACCCAGAGAAATTATATTTAACCTGTGTAAACTACTTCAATTTCAGACCTAAAGAAAAAAAAAGTGTTTTAAATTTTGCATGTTTCTTCTAGTCACGGGAAGTGGTCTAAGAAAAGGTCCTGCCTTGCTCGTATCCTCAGATCATTGTGGCTTCAAAATCACTTGCCTTTATTACCCGCACCTTCGTTTTGAAATGTCCTGTAAATTTGCAGACTTGCACTTGTAATTTCCAGTGTTTCATGCCACAAGAAAGCCAGATTTAACTGGGGTGTATTTCACAGGATGCTTTCAAAGACAGAACTAGCACACCACAAGCATTTCAACAGTGCCTTAACCAGTCAGAGACCTAAGGCTTGACTACGTTCCAAAATCACCTCTGCTCATTAGAGACTGGTGCACGTCCACAAAGGAGATTATCTTTTCACCACAAATAATGCTATCCCTTCCCAGCGCCGCCCAGCCATGGGCACAGCGAGCACAGAGGCGCTCCCTCCACTGCTGCCTTGCTACCTGCTTTTGGGTGCTGCAGCCTCAGGGCAAGTGAGCAGTGCCCAGCAGGGAGAGGCCCCAGGGCTGGGCTCTGTATCCCAGGTAAGTGACAATGCAAACATCTATGGTTAACTGGAGAGTCCCTTTCCTTCACTAACCTCTGTCACATGCCAGCTGCAATAAGCCACTGACCAACAATGTAGAAATGTGTGCAACTATGAGCTGGGGATATCTACACATTCTGTGCCAAGTTTTTGCTAACAAAAATCTCTCACCATGGACAACTCTGCAGTTAGTTGTGCATGTGTGCCAGCAAACTACACCCAGAAAAAGGTCTGGGGGCAAACTATTCCTAAGTATGTGCCCCCACAAATTCCAAATTTTATTACATGGAGGACATCCCCTCCAATAATTTTAGGCACACAATACACCTCCAAAGGAGCCGGTCCCTGGGTAGGGGGAGAGCATCCCCCAGAAAGAATGGGATGCTGTTATGTAACTAGATGTTTTGAAACACAGCCAAACAAAAGGGGCTAAATTAAGGCTTCATTCCAGTGCTACTTTTTCTTTGCTTGTGAGCAGCTTTGCAATGTTAATGGACTTTTCCCCAATGATTGCTAGCTTCTGCCAGCTTTCACCATTTCTAGACTAACAGGTGTGCTAAATGAGACACGTAGGCAAGTACATCCCGTAGACGACCCCTTTTAAGTGAATTATAGAGAGATGTGTCTGGTGTGATACATTTCACACTGGCTGGGACACTTCAGCGGATTAGATCCAATTTTTCTTTTACGGGATTACGGTATTACGTGGCCTGACCTGGCACAGGAGAAAGTGCTGGGAGGCTTTTCCTGTAGGGCTGGAGGCTGAAGATGAGTCACATACATTTATGGCCAGTTATTCTCAAGGTGGTTTCCCCCCAACTCTTCCCCTTTCTTTTCCTTCTATATCAAGTTTTAAAAGACTGTTTAATGTCTTGGGCAGTTCTTTTTCCCACCGATTTCTAAGTTTCTCTGCAGAAAAACACACGAGAAGAAAGGCCCGTGATTTCAGGTCACTGTGTGAAGCACAGCAGGCTTCAGAATTGTGGGGATACCACACAGTGCTGGACAGGAGAGCACCTAAACTTCACTTGTATGTTGCGATTAAATTAGAATAGCAAATTGAATAATGTAGGAAGGTGTAATGGGCACAGTAAACCCAGCCCTCCAAACACCAGATCTGCTTTGCATTTGATTTCTCTGGCTCCCTTTTCCCTTGGACTCAGCAGCTTGAGACAATTTTCTGAAGACTTGGTACATAGTTGTTGTATATATGGCAAAAAGCCGTGTCCCACCAGCTTTTTATACAAGACACAAATAATCAAATAGCATAGGAGACTTTAGATTATGCAAAACAGCCAGAAATTCACTCCTGCTGGTTACATCCACTTGTCTTTGCACTAGACAAAGAGACGCCAACCTAATTGTATATAAACCTCAATTGTTACAAAACTCAAGCAGGACTGGGAAAATAGGACTTGCCCTTTTCAGTATTAATTGGTGTCTTCTACCATTGTGGGCTATATATTAGAAGATCTGAACCAGGCTGAGAAACCAAAACTACACTGCCAGTTGTGTCACATCCTTCATGAGCCTGCTGCTGGGATGTCACCTGGCACATGCCTGAGCAAAGCGACACTGAGAAATGATCACTAAAAACTGCAGCAACATCAAAGTGTTTCCATGGAAGCAGCTGGATTCAGTGCATGTATAGCACCTCTCATTTAGAAATAAAGTGTAAAGTAAGTTAAGCTTCTTTGGAGGAAGCAAAACAAGAGTGATTTTATTTCTAAATGCTCATAACCATGTGATTTAACTCATGTGCTTCTTACATATTAAGTACTTCAGGATTTTTTTCCTACTTTCTCATTACACTCCTGTCCATAAGAGATTCAGAAGGTCTGTAGACTTGTTAAGAAGATGAGACTTATTAGTAAAAGATCTTTACATTCACAAGAAAATACTTGCAGTGCTCTCAGTTAACTGAGGCAGCTGCAGCTTCCTGCTACCCACAATGAGACGTTTGTTCTCACTGTCCAGATATAAAAGGGTATTTTCATCAAAAAGTGCTTAGAACAAAAAGTGTCTATCGTAGGCTGAAAAACATCTGAAAGTTTACCAAAAAATTTCATCTGTGGAAAAAAACCCCAGAGTTAGCATTAAACCAGATCTCCCCAAAAAAGGTGTCTGAATGCTAAAACCATTGATGAAACTACTGGTTAGAAAAGCAACCCTTCTAGTTTTTTTACATCTTTTCTCCTACCTGAAAGTATACTAGCCATCACTTCCTTCAGAAATGGTCTAATACCAAATTTACAGATTGCCCTTTTTGACAGTATTTTGCTTTGAATAACCAGGCATCCTTCTAAGCCTGGGGGCCAGGTATTCACTGTGCAGTTCACTGAGGGGTGTCAATGCCAAAATTACTTTATTTTGCATTAGACATTTAAATACTCATATAAAAACTTCTCCACTTGGCAGCTGGGGGGATGTTCAGTGAGCCACATTCCTATTATCGAAGGCACTGGAGGAAATGAAATCCTTAAACTATTCAGCTCCTTCCCCCACCAGCTCCTCCTCTAACACTTTTCAGGAAACCTAAACTTTTCTTTCCCTTGTGGTCTTTACAAGTGATCTGGATGTTTTAATACAAGAGAAATGAAAGAGGGTTTTTTTTCATGAAAAATTCAAATGTTTCATTGAGAAAAAAATAAAATATGAAAATTCACTTTAGCTGGAAAAGACATCTCTGTGTAATTCAAAGTGGAAAAACCACAAACACACCTACTGATCACTCACACAGCCTTATGGTAATGTTTGTCTGGTTCCTGAAAACGTGAGCATGGCCTCAGCTTAGCTGGAAGGTGACCCTGACAAAGCCCTCATTAGCCTGCTCTGACCTCATAGCTGGCTGCAGTTGCACTGGAGATCTCCTGAGGTACCAGGAAGCCTGAATTATCCTATGGTCTTACAAGCATTAGGATTTTCAGAGGTCATCTGGTACCACCTACAGTCACCTGAAGATCAGCAAGTCAGGGGTTCCTATCCTTCCTCATACTTTGAATGTCTCCATAACTACATAAAACACATTAACATGCTTGGCTTCTCAAACTTTTTGTGAGATTTCACATTATACCCACCAAGTCTGCCCTAAGTTCAAGAACACTTATCAGCCGGACACAGCTAAGGACACCTGGCATGGGAAGTCACAGTCATTTCCAATTCATCCATCCAGGGAGGATGCTACAGGCTCCCAAATGTAGAGACAGAAACAGGACAAGCCCCAAGCAGCCACACCGCTTGCATTGGCACCTCGGTTTTATGATTAGAACAAACCAAAAATTTGAAGAATTTGATTTTAAAAGCTAGTGGTGGCAGAATCTCAGGAACTGTGTCTTATATGTGGAAGCTCACTGGGACCCCAGCAGGTTGAACCAGGGCAGAGTTATTAACAGTTTGAGCCCTATGAAGTTCCAGGTGACAGTAAAATTTGGTTGCACTCTCCTTCAGTGAGCAAAAAAACCGCTTCAGATGAGTACTGCAGTCTTTGATTTGTGCTGTGTATACACTGGAAGCTGTATAGTGGGCTTAGTCTCAGCTGGGTGAGATAGCGTGCAGCCAGGAAAGCAGACCACATTTCCAGTGCTCAGGAGATAGCCCAGAGGATGCTGCTGTGAGTGGCTTTTCCCACATCCACCAGTGACCTCCCATGGAACTCTGTGCCACATCCTACCTGGCCAAGACTGTAAAGAAGCTCTGCCAGGTGTCTCAGGGCAGGGAAAAGATCAACACATCAACAGTGGCAGCTTTTCAACAGAGAACTCCCCTACACAAGAGGTTCCTAAGGTGCACAGAGGATTCAAATAGTAAAGTGGTCCCAAGCTGTTGTTCTGTATTTTAACCGTTTTGAGACATCAAGTTAGTTTAACTGAATTCCCCAATGGACTGTTAGCCAGCAATGGGCAGAAACCTGGCCATTCCTCAGGAGCCCCACCAGGTACTGGGCAGCACCACAGAGGGTCAGAGTCTTCACAAAACTCTTGCTGGCCCAAAACTTTACCCTACCAAGATTTCACAACCCTGAACTTGCTACTGTTTTATTACCTGCACTGGAATCCCCTGTGGCAATTACTAAATGTCAGTAACAGTGTGATTAGTACCATCACTCACTGAATAGCCTGATCCATGCCTTTTTGCTATCTCCCAGTCCTTTGGGGTATTGCTTTTAGGAGCTATGTACTGTGCTAACCAGAGAAGGAAGGAATAGGAAGAAAGTATTTCCCTTCTTTCCTCCATGGTGAGATGGTTTACTTGCCCCATTTTATATTTTAAAAAGGGCCCTTGAAATTCACACTACTGAATTCTGGTGGCTTTGCCACCAGAAAATGGTAATGCAACAGTAGGCAATGGCATCCATCCACCCAGTATAAAGTGGGGACCTTCAGGCTAGAGAGGACAATCCTCCTTCTACTCTTAGGCTTGCACGAGAGTCAGCCTCATTACTGACTATGTAAAGAGCCTTTCCCTAGCACCTTCTCTGAAATTACACCACCCTGTGGTCGTTTGACTTCAGGAACTTTCATCTTGTGCCCCACTCTGAACTTGCTTTGACCTCTGCCCTGTTAGTCCAAACTAAGTAGGAGTAGAGTAAACACAGAAAGCAGAGACTTTGTGTCAGCAAGGGATAAAGAAGTCTGAGAGATAAAACCAGCAGCAAGTTAGCTTCTCTTTCTTTAATCATGTTTAGTACTGCAGCTCTACAGGAACTCTGAAGATGACCCTTCAAGACATTGGAGAAAGAGTTCTTATGGAAAAATCTGCAGAAAATGAGATAACATATAAAATTTGGCATGACATGATATGTCAAAGACAGAAATGAAGAAAGCACAGAAGCATAACAGTAGGGAGAAGAAATCAGCAGGCAGCCAGGGCTGCCCATCCCAAAAGTTATAAATGCATCTCCATTCAAACTATGAGATTGGCTAAAAACTACACAGGCTTTGGGGCACTTCTTTAAACAAGAGATTTTAGTTCATACTTATCTGTTCTTGAAACCTTTGGGATTGAGGTACCAACTATGTCCAGCCTGCAGGTTAGAACTCGCTTTGTTTGTAAGCAAAGTTCATATGCTGCTTTTAATCACTAGTAGTGACAATAGATGAGGCTCTCATTTAAATGGAACAAGGACACAGTGCAGAAGATGCTGTAACAGGAGATATGGGGATTTAAACCTTGTCAGTGGGGAAAGAAGCTAATGCCCCTCAGTTGGGGTTGATGGGGAAAGAAGTTAACATCCCTTCCTGTATCCCAGTGAGAAAGCTTTCCGGTAAGGACTTGAGAAATGTACCAAGCCTTCTGAGGGGTGCTAAAGCACCTAAAGTGGAATACAGAAGGTGGCAGAACAGAAAGACCATCTCAAAGGAAAGTGATGAAGGTAAAAGTGATAGTGGTTTCGGCAGTGCTGTTTGAGAAGATTAAGAGAAAGAGTCACAAGATGTTATTTCGCTTAAGAGGCCAGCAAGGCATGAATAGCATTAACTGCAAAGGAAAAATGTGGAAGAGACAAACAGGCCAAAGGACTTGCAGCAGCTGGAACACACGCAGTAGAGGCCATCCAGATTCATCAAAATCTTTATATAGTACCCCTAAATGCCTGAGAATCTTTCTTCTGCATTATCATCTTAACTCTACCCATCCTGAACTCATTTCCCAGAATGCCTTGAATTTTAACTCCTATAGCCTAATCTTCTGCAGCTCAACCTGCTTTCATTGGTTCCATAATCGGAGCCTAAGATAAACTCTTCCTTGCCATGTAAGAACACTAAAACCTCTACAAATCCTCAAGAAGCCTTCTCAATTGTCATTTATCTCATTGCCATACTTTATACATGAAGTTTCCTATTGTGACTCACCCCTTTGAACTTCATGGAGTTCTTGGGAAAGGAGCTTGTTTCTCTATTTGACATCATCAATTATCCTTCCTAGTCATGCTGTGGTATCCTCAGTGAGACTGAACCCCTCCCTATCTCAAGAATTTGCATAAAGAGAGATTATGATAACAGACTCAGGGTGAGGCTCTGTGAAACCATTTGTAGTTTTCTCTTCTATAACATACTGTTATCAACAGTGTTAAGACACTAATCTGTACGCAACTAACAATTTAACTTGAAAAAGCAGAATGAAGGGTCCAGTTGTCTGAAGTTCTCTGCATAGAAGTGGTTGTATGGCATTCTCAAATCCACAACTGAAAAATCATGAACAAGTCTCTAGAGTCATAGCATTGGCTTTAAAATTAGGAGATAAAGAGCTGTAAGATTTGGTTCTTTTCAATTTTAGATTGCCTCTGCTATCAGTTGTGTCATGCCCTGTCCTGTCCTCCTCCCCTGCAGCCATCAGAGTGAGGAGTTTACTTAAAAAAAGAGAGGAGTGGTGGTGGGTGGGGGAAAGCGTAGATTAGCAGCTACTCTTAGTAGAAGAGCAGAAATGCTTAGTCTAGATCTCTGCCAACATCACAACATCCCCTTATATTTTAACATGATACATTTGATTCTTCCTGAATATCATTAACTTAAATTGGCTGTGGTGAAACAGTCACTCTGATGGCTTAGAAACTCACCAGAATTCACTACTGAGGCAAGCAAAGCAGCTCTGAGCAGATGCTGCCTTGTACCAGATGGAAGGAACTGCCCAAGCTCTGCTGGAAACCTACAGCCTGTGTAACCCTGTCTGATGAACCTCCACTGCCATCATCTGGTACGACCCTTGCCTGGCAGTGTGTTCCCAACCAGAACGGTGCATGTGCAAAAGTGCAGGGCAGAAGGATGCACTGAGTCACAGGAAGATGACACACCACCACCCACTCGTGTCCACCCACACAAAAACCCCACAAACTCTCTCTTTCTTTGAGCTCGTGCTTGGGGGCTTAGTGTTCTGGAGCCAATGTGTCTTCAGTAACAATCAGAAATCAAAATAAGGTTCCATTTGGGTACAAAAAGAAAATTCTTCTTTTGAAGAGAAGCTGACAAATTGAAGAGAGCTGACAAATCAAGAAACTCATGAGGGATTTTTGATACTCAACAACCACCTCTCCACATACTCTCCCCTCCACTGTTTAATACTGGTTCACACCATAAGAAAAAGGCACCAGGGCAAGTTATTAATGGTTTCGGGGACAGGCGACATGAACTGACAATAATTAATAGCATCTGCCTTAAGTAGCTCTGTACCTAACACATTTTATTGTTTCCATTCTCTCTCCCCCTACTTATTTCCATCATTGCTTCGTGGCTTTGCATTACCCATTTGCTGAAACCCAAGTCAACTGAATTGTGATGTTTATCCAGCTATTTCACTTTCACTTGAACAAGGAGGTCCTCATCTAATACAGGTAGCAATAAGAAGGAATAATTCATAAATATAGTCTCTGAAGATTCAGTAGTCAGTATTAAGAATTTTCCTAAATCATTCCTGTGCTTGTGATAGGAAAAGCTCATTTCAATGCACACTTCACCTCAGACCTCTCAGAGTGCGCAAGGCTTGGGAAAGCCCAGGCAGTGCAGCACCATGAAGTTCAGGCCCCAGACGCCATGTAACTTAGTAGGAAGATGTCCTGAGCTACTTATCCCTGTGTCTGATCAGTTAGAGATCATTACTGCTCTAGCACTGACAAAGCATTCCTAGGGCTAGGTTCATAGGTGCTTCCCTACTGGCCTACTGCAAGCTCCAGGGAACCACATAGAGCTGGAGCAGCATCTGAGTACAGGTCCTCATTCCCACCTGTGAGGTGGCCCCATAAGCAGGGAACTCTTACCAATGGTTGCAATTGCAGAGATGGAGAAGAAGAAAGACCCACTGTAGTCCCACCTGCCCAGGCTAGTGCTGTTTCCCTTGAGGGTTATGCCACTCTTGTAGGCTTGGACGATACCCTGCAAAGAGACAATAACATGAGATCCCACAAACCCCTTTCAGGCAAGTTCATGTGACTGGCATTTCCACTTCTGGCTGGTAAAATCCCAAACTACAACCGCTTCTGATTCTGTTGTTTCCCTTTTAGTAGAGGGTATTTTGTGCCTTAGAGACCAAAGGGCTGCAAGGTCAGAAAAGCCAAAAGCCAGCATATTGCTTCTAGGAAAAGGGCATCTACAGCAATAAAACAAAGTTGCACATGCACATGGTAGATTATAGACATAAATGTGGAAGAGATTAGAGGGTAAGATCTAACTAGAGAAGGCCTAGACAGACAGTAATTAAGACTGCCTTATGACGTATTCGTTAGGAAAATGAAATGTTTCCAGATGGGATATTCCAATGGCAGAAGTCCCAGAGCAGCAAATATACATGTTTACATATGTAAACGATACAGATCCCTTGCAGGGGATCCCCCTGGACTGGGGAGGAATATATCTGGTGTGTTATAAGAGACTGAGACTACTCAGGTTGGCCAATATGTCCCCACATCAGGACTACAAATGTGAATGAAGGGATCAGATTAGCACTATGCCCGATTCTGTTCGATCCTCCTGGGAAAGACTTAGAAGTCACTAGCTGAAGTGGGCAGTTATGCCAAAATAAGATATCAGATGTCTTAACGGTGCCCACATCCAACTCTACCCTCCCATGCCAACAAAATTAATGACAGTTGCGTCCAAAACAACATTATTCACAGCATGGGCACTGAACATTTCACAGTGACACTTCACTTGACAGTTGATTATCCTTGAATGCACACTGTAGCCAAGAGTACATAAAATTAATCATCTCTGAAAAAGACATGCAGATACTAAATAATACTGCCTATCCTAACAAAAAGACTGCTGATAAAGCTTTCACCACTGATAATAAAAGGAATCACACTTAGATTTTGGTCAGTTTTTGGTTTTACAAAGAAGTTGTAGTTTATACATCCACCAAACAAACTCGCATGTCAAGCCTGCAAAGCAAGGAAGCTTTGTCCCATTTTACTGATGTAACACACCCTACTTAATTTACGTGATTTACACAATATTATACATGGCTGTGAACTAAAAACTGTTTCCAGGGTCCCAAGCAGCAACTTAACTACAAGGATCATTATCTCTTTTCTCTAGAGCTACTAATTCTCATGCTAAGACCAAGTAGCAGCTCAGAGATCAACACATTTTTCTAATCAATAAACACTGTTTGATAGTGCATTCTCAGATATAACCTGATTTACTCACAACTGAAGGCAACTTAAACCCCTCAAGGTCACATTATAATCTATTAAATTCTAAATTATGAGACAGAGCAGAGAGCCCATGCTCTGAGAAGGGCTAAGAACCACATATGTTGTATTGCATCTTGCTTCCTTCTGTGAATTGTTGCTGTGAGTGGGGCAACTCAAAAAAAGAATTTGTATATACCATTAGTGACATAAAAGAAACAAGCCCTGCTTCCCTTCTCCATGCAACCACCCCTGAAAAAAACAAAAGATGGAGAAAAGGTTGTCTCAAGAAGCCTCCAGCAGGATTTGTTTTGAACAGTTGTGTGTAATTCCCCCACCCATCATTCTTCTTCCAGGTCTGGTGTCTGCATTGAGGTTTGTCAGGTTGCATGGGGTGCAGGCTGACAACACTTGACCTTCAGTTTAAGAAGCGTAAGAAACTCTGCAGACAATGGCCTATACAGGAATCACAGTGTGCACGAACATAAAATAACTCCCAAAGTAATTCAAATGGCAAGAGAGACACTGGAAATTTACACAGGTGACCTACTTTTTTCCCCTCCAGAAACCAGTAGTTAAATCTGAAACAAAAAGCTTGATATTTTCCTCAAAATTTCCTTGTGTAAACTGTGATCTCTGCAGTTCTAAGTAGTTATTCTTGAGTCTCGAACACATATATACCTGCTGGAACAGCAACAGTCCCGTTCCCAGATACATTTATTATCAGCTGGATCAGAGATACTTGAAAAACTTAAACATGCAGCACATTTGTTGTCCATTCTCCTGCCTGATGTCCTGCTGATACAAGCCCAGCAGTTGACAATATTACACACAACATCACATTTTTAAAGTCAGAAACACTTAAGAAGCAAAGACAATTGCGAGAACCTGTGGCTGAACTGGCCCACGGAAATGGAAAAACCTTCACGCAGAAAAGGGAAACAAAGAGCCTGCAAAAGACATCACATGAGAAACAAGCAGCAGTAACCAAGTCATTAAATGTTTAATTTCACATCTTTGCACCTCTTCCGGTTTAGAAGCAAGAGGCTGAGCAGTTGTGAGCACCCACGCCAGCTTTGCAGTGACTTGTAACCACTCAGCATCCCATGGTCACTGTTAACTTTCCCCAAGCAGTGATGCTACTGCCAGGAAGCACAGGATGGGTCTTGAGGCTCTGCAGACAGGCCACAGCATTTGCCCTAGACGGCACAGTGACCTGCACTGCTGTCAGTGGGAAGGAAGTGCCACGTAACCAGTACTCACTGGTGAAGAGTAAGCCCATAACCAGTACTCATTGGTGAAGAGCAAGCCCACAGCTTGCCAGCTATTTTCTATTTCTGGTACAGACGCACTTGGTATGCTTGCTGAAGTCTCCAAGCCCCTTCAGCAAGAAGCCTCTAAGCATTTCTTTGTTAAATCTCGTTATCAAACACCCAGATAACACCATTAACCATAAGGCCCACCCAACTGCTGAAGTCAGCCCAGTGAGGACCACTGAATATTCATGCAAATCAAAGCCACTTGAATAAATTAACACTTCCAGAAGCAATGTCAAGTTCATTGCTGTTAGGGAGAAAGACTTACTGATGCCACCCTTAAAAGGAAAGATTCACAGTGGGTGGAGACAAGGATACTGGCTTTTGTTTTTCTAAAGTAAAAAATGTTTTATTATACTATCTAGAATCAACCTTTGACATAGCAACAATGATGACAGAAAATTAAAGATTCTCTCTCCTGAGAATGGTAGAACTAATGGAGCTTGCCTTCCTGCAGATGTGCCCATGGGGGCGGATTCGTGAAAAGAGAAATCCATAGATGGCTATTAATGCACAGAAATTACTTCTGGCACAGGAAGTCATTGGATTGCAAACTCCTGAAGGCTGACCGAGCATTCAGGGAGATAGCAGTGAATACTCTCCTTAATTTACTATGTTCCTTTAGACTTTTGTTTTTGGCTATTGGTCTTTTTCATAGAAAAATTTAAAATGGTTTATAATTTTAGGCAGAACACACGAAAAACCCCAGCTGATAAACACTCTAGCAGAACAGTGTAATTCTCCCTTTTTCCATTGAAGAGGTGGTGATATGTCTCAGCTACTGATTTTCAAATAAACTTGAAGTATATTTTAGGCTGTGGGTTCAAGATGTACTAAAGACAAATTGAATCACACATTTTGCATCATAAGTGCTTAGTTTCCTTAGCCAGCCTTTTTGAGAAACAGAAACTTGGTTTTACTTTATGATTATTTTGGGGTGAAATCCTAGGGGTTTTCCTTTTTCTCTGAATTAGGCTAGTGATTTATACAGTGTCTGCCTCAAAACCTAACGCTTTAAAAGGCCCTAGTAGAAGCAGCATCATAAAACCAGTGTTCAAAAGCAGTTATCTGCCTGATCTAAGACCTCAGTCAATACCACCAACTCCTCAAACTCAACAAACACTGAACTTGCAGAGCTTGGGCTTGATATTTTGGGAACTTTAAAGGTCATGTGCAATTCAAAGTGCAGAAAGGAAACAGGTGGGTGGTTCAAATAACCAGAAAAAACCCGAATGCAGTGGTTCTTTGGTTTCTACTTACTGAGAAGCTGTACAACAAAACCATAGTTCCACTTCTCTGTACTTATTTCCCCCTCTCTAAAGTAACGATAATTTACAGTTCACAGTGACTACTACATCTTTAGCTGACAATACTTAAATAGGTTTAAACTATGGATAAAAGTTTCATGGGAATTATTGTAACTCCTAGAGGATTTATAAATTGAGATTTTAAATTCTTAGACCTTCATGGGTCAATGAAACTTCATTTGCAGACTGCCGCATTTTCTCATCAAGTAGGCTGTTCTGGTTTTCAACCACGCAAGTAGGCTTTGTAAGGTGCTATTTAATATTGCCATGGCTGGTGATTAGAACACCAGCATGATTTCCACTCGAAGAGGTCTATTTAAAACGTAGATGCCTGTCCTGCTACCTTTGTGATTAAAACTTGCCTCAGAATAGTCAAATTTGGCTTCCAGCTCCACCTTTCTCAAGTGTAAGCTCTGAAGTTTCAGTTAGGAACGTCATAAGTTAATGCTTGCAAATCCACGCTTTATGTTAGATTACATTCCAGCATAAAAGTCTGGTTTGTGCATATTTCTGCAAGAAATTATCTCCTTGAATTCAAGCTAAGTGGTAACCCTGTGAGGAAGCTGTGGATTTCTGCTGACCCCCTTATCACACTTATTTTAGGATAGCAATACTCTTTTCTTTCCTTGTCATTTACTATCAATTGCTGGTTCTTTCTACAGCAACATCCAAACACAACATTATCACAGTTTCCTTATTTGAGTCAAAAAAAGAAACTAAAGAAATTAAATCATTCCTATGGCCTGAATTTTAACCCTTCACAGCTCTGGGGCTGCACTTCCACAGATGACTGATAATGAGTGACTCACCTATACGGGAGTTTTACCACTCTGCGCAGCTTTGCAGCAATAAACCCAATGTAGTTATTACAGTCATACCAGCAAAAATTAAACCATACACTTTGAATTACACTCAAAAGATCTGTTCATATTGTCTAGCTAAAAATAAACAACCCCGAAACAAAAAAACAAACCACCAAAACCCACCTCCAACAGCAACAGTTTGGTTCCAACTTTACATTTGAGTATTACACCTTCCTCCCCACAAAATGTAGGTTTATTCTTTTGTATTTGCTGCAGAGCCACTCTATCCTTCAGCCATACCCTTAAGTCTCATTTACCATGTTTGCTGTGTTATCAGCTCTGGGCAACTCCCAGCTTTCTCAGCTTACACACTTCCTCTCTTCCATGATTATCACATGTGGGCCCCTCCACCACCAGTCTGTGGCTGCAGCATGGCTTCTGACCACCAAGTACTGCAAAAGGAAGGACCATTATTTAATCTGAGCTCCCTAACACCAACTAAAAATTCCATCTTTTACCTCTGCACTGAGTCACAACAGCATATGACTAGGATACAGCTTTCAAAAAAGGCATTTAAGATCAGCAGTAAAGAATGTGTATATGTAAACTGATGTCCCTTGCAATCTCTTTCTTCAGAACACTATGCTTCTCTTTCCTCCCATAATCCTTGCAGCAAAAAATAAGCTTTATGTAAATTATTAAACAGACTGATTCTAATCTGCCTGCTCTCACCAAAACGAGCAAGTTAAGTGAAAATGATGAACGTAAAGCCCCAAAAGATTATGACCCTACCAACTATATCCATAAGAATTTATGGCTTTTTTTTCTGGAGGAAACCATCAGGAAAAGAGTGATATAAATGACCTTTTTATAAACTATGCCTCCTGTCACTGCTGTTGTCCCATGCTTCTGAACTGTGGCATTCTGGCCAGCAGTCACAGTAATCTTGAGATACCTTTAAAGGCAAAAGCAGTATTTATTAAGTGTATTGGAAAGGAGTTCTCAAGGAAGGCAAAAAAATGTGCAAATGGACTGGTGTAAGAAACTTTATTTGCAAGTTTAGTTGAAGTTTACATATTCGTGTACGAAAATCAACTTTTCCAGGGCATACGTGTCCTCTTGAAAATGGCTTGCCTCATTTCAGACACTTTTCCTTACCTTTGCAACATATAAAGGAGGAAAAGAAGGTGTTCAAAAGGCACCAAGCTACCATTTAGATGAACAAGAAAACAACTCACAAACTCTGTGTACTGGAAATTCTGTGCAATGTTGGCATATAAACATTCATTTATGCCTCACAGAATACCAGCTGTAAATCAGAAGAAAATGGTTAACATTAACTTTGGTCTCAGATTGCAAGGAGAAGGTCAATTAATTTCCAAATAATTGACAAATAGATTATTAATCACACCTTTCCCAGCCATGAGCTCTGATCCCTTGTCCTTGCCTGGAGTAGAAATTTATCTGAATTCTGCCTGAAAGAAGAACTGGCACCAAAAAAACCCATACAGAAACCAAACAACCCAAATCACCATCCCAGCTGGATTCTTTTGAATTCATACTGTTGAGGGTTTTTTTTAACTTTATGCCACTTGAATAACCTGAGAGCTGATCAAGTAACTGCTCCCCCATCTCCCCAGCAATGTTTGCTAATGTAATTGGCACTAGTGCCTCAAAACCAAAGGAACCCAGATAGCAAAAGCACTTTTACTTTGCAGCTGGGTCTGCACTACAGTTTCTAGAATTCATCTAGACTTACCCATCAACAGGAAAGGAGCAAAAGATGTAGTCTAGTACAGTAATGCTGCAACCAATGCTACCCTGAGCCACTAGTACTTTTTCTGAAAATTAAGCTTTTATATCAAGGAAGAATCAGTGGCATGATTCATGAGACAAAGTGTTGCTGAATTCCAGTCACTTCCCAAACCCCAGTGAGAACAGTAACTCAACAGCTGGGCTGCATCAGAAATAGGCAGAGCCTGTTGAAAGAAGTTCAAAGAAGCTGCCTGTATAATCTACAGAACACAGCAAGGTTGCATTGTATTGTCCTCGTAACACTGAGATTTCTTTCCCTAGTTGTTTTTCTTTTAATTGCATTAAAAAGACAAAGTATGAAGAACAAGTACATATAAATAACCCACATCTTCAAACAACTGATAAGAATTACCATTTCTGTTTTTAGAGGGCACTCCCAGTCTTTACCTATTCACTGCTAGTTGCAGGTCTCAAACCTTCCTGGTAGGATAGGTTACTGAGACACTCACCACTCAATGCCAGCTGGCTACACTCCCTTGTTACTTCCCACCAAGCCTGACCAGCTGTAACAGGGAAATTTGACAATATCAAAAGAATATATCTCTTTAGGCAGAGGTATAACAGGCTGCCGTGCTTTTTCCCTTGCCTTTCTCTTTTTGAAAACAGGTAGTAGACACTACCAGAAGACCTAGGGGTGAGTCAACTAACCAGAAAGAGGTCATCGGTATGTCTTCTCGTCACCTTCTAAGAAGTCTAACAATATAGTGCCCGTCTACTGCCTTATAGAATAATGATTTGACCTTCAACAACTTCCGTCAAACATATGCTAGAAGATGTTATTATTAGCACAAAAAGCACATTCTTGGTAAGGTACCCACAGCTCTTTTAATCAATAGGTCTGGAGAATGATAAACTGGTTGTAACTTAAGCAAAGTAGTAGCACATTTTGATAAGCATGAAGTTGGAAAGAACAATTACAGGGGATCAACCCTATTACATCTGTGACAAGTTAATTTGACCAAATTGAGTTCCATATAGAAGTTACAGCTCCACGATACCAGGAGCCATTGTTGTTCCTTAAAGGCCCTCATCACTGGCAGGTGATCTCTGATGCTCACCCCTCTACTGTTGCATCATCTGAGTACAAAATTATTTTAGTAAACTGTATTTGCAAGGTCTTATTTCCTGACAGCTGTCACAATTCTCTGCTGGTTCAATGTCAGTACAAGCCAAGGTATTGATGAGGATCTTTCAGTCATATGGGATCTTACTGCTCTTGTAAACATCTGCTCAAACTCTCTGTATACCTCCAGCTGTTGACTCTGAAGATAACACTATCTAGATCCACCTACAGCCATTTAGTTTACAACCTGCCCTTTAGCATTAAGTTCTTTTCACCACACCTTAAATCTTTCTAGGCCAAAAAAAAAAAAAAAAAAAAAATCAGCTCAGCTTTCATTTTCTCATTTTATGAAAGCAACTGTGTTAAAATAGCATTGTAGATCTACAATAGAAAACAAATAGAACAATATAATAAAGACAGGAAACATCTGAACTAGGCAAATATGTATATAACGACGAAAGGTTTCTATTGAAAAAAGGAAGGATAGCATGAAAGGGATGTCATGGTAATAGCATAACACACAAAAAGTGCTGTTCCAAGCTTGGCCCTACAGCCAATCATCTGATTAAAGAGACACTGGCAAGTACAGTAGCTGAGTGCCTGTAACCATGGAAAATGAGGTAGAGAAAGGAGCAAGTTTGGATGACAGCTCAGCTGGACCAGAGCTATATACACACTCACATTATGCAGTAAAACTGAGGCACTTATGCACTAGAAGTGATTCACACCAAAGCGTGTCTAGGTGCCCCCAACCCCAGAAGGTCAGAGAGGGTCTCAGCTCTCAGGAATATGCCCGTACAGAAAGTGTCCTCTTTGTGTGAAGCCTCATTTTCTGAACATTTCCAGAATCTAGAACCAACATAATTTTTTGCCTGGACATAGATATTTTTCTCTCCAGCTGAGTCCAGCTACTTTTCTTCATTGTATTGAGAATTTATCACCTGCAATCTGTCTTATCATTGCATCTGCTGCCATCTTCTGCAAGTCTTGTCATTGAGAGCTTCCTCTGATGTGACCTCACACCCAGTAATTCTGGCATGCAAAGATCACCACCATAATGATAATAAAAGGCCAGATACTGCCCTCTTTGCATGTTGCCCAGTGGCTTAGGAGGATGGCCTGCCCTCAGTCTTGTTCCTGGTGAGCATGTGTTCAGTCAGACTGTATACAATGGCAGAACAATAGCCTGGGGTTAGATGGGTCAGCAAAGTCAAACTCATGTGCTCCTTGAGTAAACATCGCTGGATGCACTGTAGAAAGACGTGGCCACAGTGCCTCCATTGTGCCCTATGTACGTGTATAAACACATGACCATGCATTGTTTATTTGCCTACATGTAAAGCATTTGCATGTGCTATCTTCAACAACTCAGGAAATGTGGAACTGTTCCTGCAGGGGAAGAGCCAGTGAATCCCTCCAGGCAAGAGAGCCCCAACAAAATCCAGCTATAGGAAGCAGGGGCCCACCACCACTATCAATCACACACTTTCTAACACATTCTCCTCCACTGTTGTGTTTTTGTTGTTGGTCTGCTATTTTCACCTCCTTCTGTCCTCTCCTTTGTTAACTAGAAGACTGCTTCTTCCTTGGAAGGGACCCGAGTCACAGAAATTACTGACTGATAATTCACTGGTCTAGCTGCTACAGCATGGTTTGTTTGCTTTGCTTCAATCCTGCCCATCCTCACTCTGGGCTCTCCTACTAGCTCCTCAAAGCTGGACCTCTCTGTCGCTCTCCATCTGCGGAAGGGTTGGAATTGCAGATTTCCACTCCCGGTTGGTAACTAGGAACTAAGTGATAAACAGGTTGTAAAATTATGTTTGTACATTGCTTAGCAAACTAGGTTTTTTTTCATATTGGCCCCTATACACTTACACACAGTTTAGGATTATCTGGAATGAAAGAGCTGTTAGAAAACAATGAGGAACTGCCAGTAATGTCAAGGCAATTAAAATTCACACACCGCTTTACGTTTTCACAAACACTCTTTATGTCTTTCTTAATTAGCAAATAATCAGCTGTGTATCTAGAATACAAGCTTCTTATCTGAAGAGAGCCAGCGATAACATTGCCTGATAAACTATGTGCAATGTACTGTGATAACAATTTACTGCACAGAAAAATATCTCTTTTTGAGCACACCTAGAGCATGTCAGTGATTGCTGCACAGGAAGTTCGGAAAGAGTACAGGAAAACATCAGTTCTGTGGATTTTTTAGGATTAATTTCTCAGCGTTAAAGTTATTCAAAATAACACACAAAGCCATTCAAACTCAGAGTATGGTTTCTCAGGGCACGAATGCACACACAGCCACTCCATAAAATGAAAAAAAGCTTGTTCGTAACGTACCCAGCAAGAGCTTGCTCAGTCACAATTAAGTACTCACACAGCACATTGTAAAAACCTCTAATCTAAAGGGATTTAAGTGGCTGTCCTATTCCCTTGTTCCAGGGGTATCAAGAATGAGTAGAGGCCATGCTGCAGTAAAACAGACAGAATGACATTTCTACCTATTTAGTTGTGATTATCTTCTCTCCACTACTAGCAACTCATCACCATCATTCACCAAGCCTTTGCGACCCCTGGGTAAGTGCCATGCCAGGTGCTCACTACACAATGGGCCAGTGCTGAATGAAGCTTGGCTAAGAGCCAGCTTTATGAAATGCCAGACTGGTCTTCTCTGCTATATTTCTCACTTCTCTCTATTTAAATTCCACAGCTAGCACAGCACACGCCATAAATAATAGAAGTGGTTACTACAGTAGCTTACAAAGGCCCAAATTTATAGTATATGATCACTGTACTACTGACTGCCAACAGAGAATATACCATCCAGAAAATCAAGGGATGAGAGTGTGACATAGGTCATCAGCATAATTTTGTCTCCCAGAGCCTTGCTGAAAAACCCAACATAATTACCCTGTTTGACAGTTTCTGTATTTTCCTCTCACCTGGAAGAAAAAAAAAAAAAAGGAAGTACTGCTATGGTTTCAGTCACCATTATACACTGCTTTTACAAACAAACAAAAACCCACCAAAACAAAATGAAAGACACCAACCCCAGGTTTTCTTTGTGTTTGGCCACTTCTATTTGAGGCAGACTGACCAAAGCAAGGAGTACATACTCAACTACCAGCACCTAATGAAATCAAAGAGTTTGGATAAGTACTCAAGACACTTCAATATTGTAGGTTTTTCTTTTTCAGGCAAAAACTGAGAGAACCCTTTTATGTCACTTTGCTCGTATCTGTATCATAAAAATGCAACCATCTGTACTTTAGTAAGACTGCATTTGTTGTTGCTTTATGTTTTGCAACCATCCTGCAAATATCTTCAGAAACATTTTCAAAGATAACTTAAGAGATCTTAGGACTTTCGATCTCCCTTTAAACAACAAGTAGAAGATGGAAAAAATATGACACTAGTATAAACATCAATTATATTTACCACGACAAAGCCTTCTCTTTAGAATTTACCACTTGCAAGACGTCACAAACTATAACTCATGCTTACTAAGTGCAGGAGCGAACCTATACCTAATGTAATTAATCGCGGGTAATTGTCACGTAACGGGACACTCCGCCACCGCCTGCCTTCGGCCAGGACGGCGGCGCTTCAAAACCCGCGAGCGCCCTAGTTCATGGGACGGCAGCGGAGAACGAAAGTATCTCTTTATAGCGGGGAGCACGGCCGGCTGCAGCCCGGGGTGCGGGGCTGGGGGAGCCCGACGCGCCCGCGGGCACGGAGCGGCGCGATCGAGGCGGCTGCCCGCGGAAAGCTTCTCCCACGCCGTGGGCGGCTTCTTCGGGACAGGATGATGTGTCGCATACACTCATACGGGGAAAAAGTTTGGGGGTTTTGTCGGTTTCTTTTAAAGTTACTCTCAGGCTGGAGGCTCGCTTGCTGCCGCTCTCGCCCGCCCTGCAGCCGCAGCGGGTGCTGAGCTCCGCTCCGCCGCCGCGCCCGGGCTCACCTCGATGAGCCGCTGCAGGGCGGGCCCCGGCAGGCAGGTGTAGTTGGCCAGCAGCTCCCAGTGCTCCCGGAGGAGGTGCTCGGCCGCCTGCACCTCGACCGGCCGCTCCAGCGCCTGCAGCACGGCGGCGCCCAGCCCCAGGTAGCCCACGTAGACCGCCAGCATCACCGGCACCCCCCAGCGCCGCCGCCGCCGCCGCGCCTCCACCATCGGCCCCACTGTCACCACCATCGGCCTCACTGCCACCACCGCCGCCCCCGGCGCTGAAGAAACGGCCCGCCAGGGCGCCCGGCCCCCAGCGCCTCCCCCAGCCTGCCCCTTCCCACCCTCCGGGGCGCAGAGGGGAGCCCAGAGCCCGGCTGTGCCGGGGAAGGATGGTGGTCGTGGCGCTCGTCCCGCGGCAGCCCACCCCGCCGCCCTCGTCCTCCTCTTGCGCCGCTGCACTTCCCACCTGTCTGTCCCAAAGCGCGAGGCTGCCCCAGGGCTCCCTGCTCCGCGCCGCTTGTGCCCGAGCAGGAGCCAGCACCGAGTCACGTTCGCCCCTCCGAGGGATGCTACCCAGTCCCTCTCCCGACAAAACCAAGTGCTTCTCTTCCCCAGCTGGCACTACTTAGACAGTAGTACGCTAGCACCCTGCATAAATCTGCGTTCCTCTTTCCCTCGGCTGCTAAGCTAATTTGAAAGGCAGCAAACAGGTGCTTGTGATAACAATTGTTTGATAGAAACAAGTGGAAAGGTAGCAGCTTTTTCAGAGTCCTTTTATAATTTGTGGTTTTCCCGTGAAAGATGGGGCTACTTTCTTCATATAGGTAGTTCCTGAGACTTCTTTGATTAATTATTTTCTTGTATAAGACTGCATCCAAGGTTCCCTTCTGTTCTCTCACCAGTAGATAAAAAAATCAAATTGTTTTGGGTGTATAAGAACTTTGTAATTTACCTATTTTGTTACATAATATGAAATAAAGGGGAATAAACCCAGTAAATTTCTGCACAGGATGACTTTATATACTGTCAGAAGGTAATGTCTTCTCACGCTGCCCTGTAATTATTTTTGCCAGAGGAGTGTACGTCCTATTACAAGTAAGGCAGCCTCCAAACATGTATTGCCCCTTGGAAATGTTCTGGTAATGTGCTAATTCATGGTTTTCTGAGATGTGCTTTAAACGGACTAGCATAAACACATGGTTTCACTGGCAAGATGCAAAAATTAAAAAGGCTAGACCAATTCCAGTGTAACGATATCATCCGGAGCACAGACTTAGAAAAAAAAATTATGCTGGTTATTGCTCAGTCTTAATTCTGCCTTTTCGGGGTATTCATTACTCAGTGATATTTAAAGACAAAAACGGAATTATATATATAAAAGAAAACCTTCTATAAAAATATACATAAGTAAGAAAAAATGAAAGGATACAAAACAGTACATATATACTCATCGCATTTAAGATCAGGAAATAGACACATCTGAGCTACATTTTGACATTTTAGCTGTATTTAAACCCAGATAGCGTATACAAAGCACACTGAGTATAACTATACTGAAACATTATGGACTAAACATATAGAATTTAATGTTTATACTAAAGATATAGAAAACTAATTACAGATGAGGCTCAGGGTTTTTAACTACAAGACATACTGTGAAAACGCAGGATATCAGGCATGTGCTTACTAGAAGGAATTTGGGAAGAAAGAGATCAAGATTCACAACAAATCTTTACAGAATTATATAATATTTAAATGGATGTTTCCTTGAGTATTCTCAGAAACGTCACTTGTCTGTCAGTCTTCTATTTACATCTCCGCAGAGGAAGGCTCAAATCTTTGCCGACGAAATTTTGGTGTTGTCTGGAAGGACAACATGTGTGTCTGCGGATGAAGAAGGGCTCGTTGAGTAGGCTGAAAGGGTAAATTTAAGCCTGGAAGGACATTTGCTTCTTGTCCTGCCCTGGACTGCGGGTGGTAGCCGCTCAGCACAAAGTGCTACTTTTCCACATCACAGATGAAACACTGCCTGGGCCATTGCTTCTGCTACAGCCTGCAGAGCCACATTCAGAGGCTGCAGAAGCGTTGTTTTCCATGCTTGAAGCTGAGCATGTGTGCTCTTCATTCTGGGCAGAGATATATCACTGGTAAAATGGGTTATTAGACCAAAAGAGTCCCTTTTGTGTGCTCCTCTGGCTCATAGCAAGTCCTTGTGACTGTGCAGTTCTTCCACATTACGTTTCTTAGCTGGTCAGTTGATACTTGATGACTATATTTTTATTAGAGGAACACTGCCAGAAAGCACTTGGTCCATCCATGCTCAAAACCTGGGCCAGTGCTCCCAGTATGTATCTCAAAGTAACTTTGATTATAGATGTGCATGACCTTTAGGAGCTTTTCAAAACCTTGAAAAATCGACAAAATTAGCAAGAAATTTCTATCGCTTATGTAGCAGAGGAAAGGGCATCAGTATCTTTCTCATTTCTCTTCCAGCATGGCCATATGCTTGATTTAAAGATAGCTTTCTGAGTCTTCTGTTGGGCAGCTGGAGAACTGCTTCAGCTACTGTCAGCTTTAGTAAATGCAGCAGTAGCAAAAAATCTAGGAGGTAGTCTCACCATTTGCTGCTACTTTGCAAAATCAGTATCAGATACAGGAACAATTTTCTGGACTGCAGTAAAAACAATCCAAACTTCCTGTGGTCAGATGTCACGTAAGGATAATTTTAAGAAACACTTTGTCAGTAAGTGCTTTCCATCCCTGATAAACCTCTTTATCATTTTTTATGGCATGCAGCATGGTGTAAAGCACTGGATAGGATCACCTTTAGACTAGCATATGTGTTGTGGCTGACTGTGGCTTGATAAAATACAGAAGGCATGGAAAAAGGCAAGGTGAAGAAAACAGGTTAGATATAAAAGTCAGCAGAACTTTAGTTTTGTCTTTTACATAAAGAGGCCGAAAGTGTCTCGTGGTGTTAACACAAGGCAGGTACAGAGTACAGTGATGGTGATGATGTTAACAAGTGCAAGTGCAAACATTGTGTCCAAAGAACAAAAAATACCGAGAGACAAATTTTCCCGTGAGATTTGCAAAGATACAAAAAGCCAGACAGGAGAGAGTTGGCTGCTCTCAGTGAAAGTCTACAGAGAAAGCCATTGCATAAATTTATGGGAATAGCTGAGGGCATAGAGGAAGATCAGTGCAAAAACCGAGGAGATAAATATCTGTGAGGTAGGTAGTGGTAAGACATGAGGGAAATCTTAGATGGGATAAGCATTTGAACATTCATTTTTTAAATTAGTTGAATAAACCATAACCAGCATTCTTATATGCCAGCATTTCAGATTTGCGTAGCCACACTGCACTATGCAAGAGTCAGCAACTGGCAAGGAAAACATGCACCACGTCAGCTGTAAGAACAAACATCTGCTGTGAAGTAAAAATCTAGCTCAGAAAGTATGCAGGAAAAGATTAGTGACCTACACAAGTCTCTACATGTTTTATGGACACTTCTCCAAAATGAAATATCAGAGCAGCTGCTGAAAGGCTGACATTTGATGTTCCTATAGTCTGTCAGACATACGCTAGCTTGGGGCTAGTCTACGTACCCAGCCATATTTCACTCACGCTTTACATTAAAGTTCCACTTATAAATGAGTTCAAAGGGATTAACTGATGGTTACCATGAGATATAAACATACTGAATAAATAGCAGTGTGTATATAATTACAAGCATACCCACAGAACATGTTAGTGATGATTGAGCACGGTACCCAATGAATGGATAATTGTTTTATCAAGTTTCTGGAGTTTACTTTAATCGAGAGTGTGACTACAGATCTGCATCCCAGTGACCAGTCTCTTACTCAGTCCTTATATGTACTTTGGTTTTTCAGCTCCTTTGGAGATGGCTGCTGCTGCTTTTGACTTACAGTAACTGTGATAAATTCAATCTCCCTGTTTCTCATGGGTCACACAATGGGCCTGACTGAGGATCAGATTTAATGCAAGAGCCTATCATTGGGCTTATTTGGAGGTAAATGTACAGCATCAGTTCTGTACGGTGCATAACAGCTCTTCTACGAACTGGCCCAAAGCAAATGCCAGACTCTAATTATATTTGTGATCAGTCTGGAAATAAGGATATCCCTTGCTTTTAGATTTAGTTTAAAGCACTACTTTCGAGTGGCTGTGCAATGAACTGCGATAAGGACCTGCTTTGAGCTGGCAGTTTGCTCTGAGACGAATTGTAACAGTCCAGGTAGAGCTGGACAGACACATAATTTCCTCACAATTAAAAGAGAAGCATTTTAGCCCAGAAAATAAAGAAATGCTATCATTTTATATGAAAGCTGTTCATTTCAGACAATATCAACTGAATCTTAATTGGATGGATGTCATTAAGCAGGTGTTCATTACTGATGATATTCCTCTGTGGTTTTGTTTGTTTTCTGATTGGAAATGAAGAAAGATTTCTGTACCTGACTTTTTCCACTTGAGATTCTTGGTGACATGACTTCTTATTGAAGCTGGGAGGCAGTCACTCTGGATTTTTTTGAAAATGAGTGACCATAAGAACTGAATCCCACTAGAGAAAGAGAAAGGATAATAATTGGTTACTTCAGGGGAAGTTGCCTTAGAATGAGAAGTGTAAAATGAATCCTGGGTCAGTTGTGTAACCATGTATGCTCCTTCCTTGGGGTTTTACTTGGCTGATGCCTACACAGGGTGTGGAAATTTCCATGTATGTGAAACATTTCCTCCTTAGGAAACAGTCCACAACCTGTGGTTTAGTCTTTTATCCACAGGGGTTGCTTAGTGTGAGATAGAGATGGAAGATGCAGTTTCAAGACTGCTTTCTTTGTACCTTGCTCAGCTAGGGATGTGGATTCTAGGCTGCTCAGGTTCATCTTCCAGTTTGGTGGTGGCTCCTTCTGCCAAGCTTAAGTCAGACTTGTGCCACTTTAGCTGAAGGTATCTTTCCATTAAGTCAGCTCCCACGTTGAAGACCAGAGCCAGCCAGGCCAAGCCAAAAACAATCCATATCGCAGTTAGGCTCCTGTACACGGGGATATAGTGCTTGTTGGGGTTCGTGCCTGAAAAATCCAGGAAAATTTGCATATTTATCTTGGCAGCTTTGGTCTGCTAAACATACATACTCATACACCCACTCCACTCCTTGCAAAAGTGTAATGTGTTAATATTTTGTGTTAATGAGCTTGTGTGATCTATCAGCAGATAGATTTTTTTTTTTCTTTTTTCATTTCTTTTTAATGCCAACTCTCAGGTTAAGCTTAGCACAGTTAGCATCAAATTCCTGCAGTTGAAGCTATATAATAAAAATAGCCATATCTAATATTAATCGGGGATGCTCAAAGTCAATAGTTGCTGGGCAACAACAAAGGAAAAAAATCTTCAAAAATAAATATTGAATCCCTATTAAACATATTTTACTCAAGAGGCACACAGGGGATCTCAGATGATTTAGAAAGCTGCAATTTAGTGATACAGTGATTGCTTTTTGGAGGGTGATATACCTCAGTACGTGGGATTCACAATCACTTGGATAATATGGGAAATGTAGCCATTTTAATTAAGTAGTTATGAGAATCTTAATCCCTGGTTTGATATTTCCACAACATGGACAACCAGTGCAGCTGATACAGCCGCAGGACAGCACTCCAGCTGTTCATTTAGTCTGTGTCATTCAGATCATCCTGAAACTCCACAGTGCCAGATTCAGCATGTGATTCTTTTTTATCTCCTTTTCAGACATAGTTGTGACCTCTAGGAGAGAAGACCTATTACTTGTGAAGTAAGAAACCCTAGTGGTTTTAACAAATAAACACATTACACATAATTTGTTAAGATTATGCATTTGTTCAAATAAGTGTGTGGAAAAATAGCCCCTCACGTGTCTCTACCATGATGTTCTCAACCTAGAGGTCTAAAGACTATGTAATGTCACTTAGTTTGTTTTCTTTCAGAGGCGTCCTGTAATTGTCAGTAATGTTCTCCCCATTTTAAGTACTGATTATTTAATATTTGATATGATTTGTTGTTGGGAATGGTAGGCACTTGCTAAAACAAATCACTGTTTGGAGAGGGTGGTTCAAAGGCTTAATGCTGAAAAAGGAATTTTATTTATATTCTACCTTTCACTCTTGATAACATTTGTACCAGCCTGGACACAGCCACTGTTGAATGAGTGTTCAGTGGCATGTGTGAAATGAGTTGGTTGACTCTCAGGCTGGCTGTCAAGAGAAAAATCCTCATATCCTATAATACATTAGCTCATTATTACTGGTCTGGCTGAGCTCACTCTTGACCAGATCTATAGTGGAATGGATATCAGTGGTTCCTGTATTTAGTTTTATATTAGAGTAATGAATTTCAACACAGCTCAATGCAGTTCATGTTCTTTTTTACCTACTACATAGTCCCCAAATCCAATGGTGCTCAGGGTGATGAAGGTGAAGTAAAAGCCTTCTCCGTAGCTCCAGCCTTCTACATAACTGAAGACTAATGGTGGGAACACCAGGAAAAGCAAGGTCCCAGTGGTCAGGAAGATGGCCACTGCCAGTGTTTGAACCACCTGAAAGAGAAGAGAAAGATGGCAGGTAAACAGCATGGAGCAGTCGTCTTGCCAAAATTGCTGGGTCTGTTCTACTCTTGAATCACAAACCCACTCCACCTGGGAGCGATGGCAAAAGAAAGAAGGATAAGCCAGTGCTTCCATGTACTGCACGTTGAGCTCTCTGTTTGCTCTGCACATAGATATTATACCTAACGATGAAACAAACAAACAAAAAAAAGATCTTAAAATTAGGAAAAAAAGGAGAATTTTTTAAAAGCTTTTTGCAATGAGTTTTCCAGAATGCTCCAGTCATATTTTCAGTCTTACTATGACAGCCATAGGAATAAAATACTCATTTTACAATTTCAATTCGAGTGGAGATGCTCTTGTAGTCAACTAGCTCCTGTCTTTGAGGAAAATCACTAAGTACTGCATAACTCATGATACAAAGATTGGCAAAAACAAATTAGGGTTCTTTGCACTGTGACTGCTTCCAAAGATTTATAAAGTGGCTTGCATGAGCTCAGCCAAAAATATGTTTGGATGAAACCTAAGTAAAGTCAGTTTGCCTGCTTTCATTCTTAACTTAGAAGTGCTCAGAGCAGAACTGGTTTGTGTTAGCATGGGGCAGATCTGTTCCTCTCAGGACAAATATCTGCCTTCAGGGAGATGTTACCTCGTACATGGCTGCAGTGGATAGGCACAAAGAATGGTCAGTGCACGAGTCCTGAAGGGATTTTAGGAGTTTAGGACTGATGATCAGGAACTCATGGGTTTCCAGGGAACACATTCTGGTGAACTTTTGACTAATGATGTGTGGGCTGATGCAAACTCATTGCAATTATTTAAAAATGCCCTCAAGGGCAATCAAACCAGAGTATGATTTTCTATTAATGAGCCTCTTGTGACTGGATGAAAAGCCAAACCACTGTTCATAAAGTGGAAGGTCCAGATATCATGTTTTAATTTCTCTCTCTGAATTATCTCACATAAAAAATAATGCTCTGAGCTTGAGAAACTTGGTTTGAGATGACTGGGTGACTTTGACAAGTCACTTCTATATTATGTGTTGTGTCTCTCTAGCTGTGTAATACTACTTGCCTCATTTGCAGAGCAGTTTGAGAATTACTGATTGACATGATTATAGTTGATATATAATTCAGTTGTTCTCATTTACTTCATTCCAGTATTGTAATAGCGCTTAATTACATAATAAACTTTGCATAAAAATGCATGCTGAAATGCACAATTTTACTTTTTAACCTGTCTTTTAAGAACCTTCTCATATAAACCTATAATGTAGGGAACAATAAGTCAGTAATAACAAAGAACTGATTGCAGTTAATTTCCCAGAGCATGACAAAATTGTGTTTATAAGAAGATAAACCGACTTCCTTGAACAAGCTTTTCAGAGCAAACAAGCAGATACAGCGCCAAAGCTTTGTCTGATCATAGCAGTTCTGTCAGAAATGAGGTGTCAAATCAGGAATGAAAAGGGAAAAAAGAGATCACATCCCTGAGGTGCTACTAGAAATCTCAGGAAAGCTGCAGCTATACTAGCATGAAATCCTTCTGGTGGTAGAGCTGCATGTGTTTGGGGAACAGACAGAGGTTATGCAGCTGAAGAATTTCTTGCTTAGATAATCCAAGTCTGCATTTGACGGTACCTTTATAGCTTTCTCATTGTAGATAAGGAACGTAGTGACTCAAGAGATTTTACAAATGTAAAAGAAAAAACTTGTGCCAGAACTCTGAAATGTTTCAACATATCTCACATATCTAATCTTCCTTTTCCCTAACTGAAGAGGTCAATTCATTGAACCTTTTCTCAGGAATATGCATTAACCTTGTAATAAATGACCTTCATGTATTTTCCATTATCAGTGCTTTTCTTGTTAAAAAATGTCTGGACTAGTTCAATGACTTGCCAATAAACTGTAAGTAAGGAGAAGGAGTATATGCATTTTAAGAAAAGAAAAGGAAGGAAGTGCTAAGTTGCTGGCACAAACGGGACAGTTAATTCCAGCAAGATCAGTAGGCCAATAAAAATAAGCTGTCTTTGCACAGCGTCGAGCTAGACTCTGGATAGATGCTGGCATAGGCTGGAGAATAAGAGCTTGATTTGGCAACGTGTGTACACTCACATATTCTGCCAAGGTCACCAGATCTACGGTTTTGCTGAGCAAGGTTTTGAAAAGGCAAATCTGGGGCCCCTCAAGCAAAAGCCTATAGCTTTAAAGCTATTGTAGGTAAATAGAGTGTATCAAATCTCAGATACAGAGGGCCATATAACTGCTGTGGTTCACACAAGGAAACCTAAGCTAGCAGCAGCAGCTATCTGAGAAAAGAACTTTAATTAGTTTTAAAACAGTGAAAACAAATGGTAAATTGACACGGTACCTGGGCACGCCCTGGCTTTTGCACCCATCTTTCCAGGGTAAGCAGATGGGCATTGAGAGCTTTCCCCAGCTGATTAAGAAAGGCCAGGTTGAGGGGCACTCCAAATAAGGCATAAAACACACAGAAGATCTGCCCTGCCACTGTGCTGGGAGACAGGTTACCATAACCTGGAAAAAAAGAAGAAAACAGATACATGAAAAGGTTCTACAGTCAAGCTGCAGGCATCATGGAGTGCTTGTAAGCTTGGAAGCTCAACTACACTAAGCTTCAGGAATCTGCAAATCTATGATTTTCTGCAGTTAAATCTGTCTGCAAATTGCCATTGCTTATGGTGAAGCCTTGTGCGTTCACTACTACTAGCTGAAAATTAAACATGAAAAATATTATTCTTCCAGGTACTATTGTAACTTTCTGTAGGTCTCTGATTTTGTGGTGAGGGCGATTCAGTGCGTCAAAGCAACCTAAAGATGTGCTGTCCATGTACAAAATGATCTTGCCTGTACCAAGTAGGCACTCAGCTTTTTTGGGAGTATGAAATACTGGATACAGAAAAATAAGGAGCATAATTGGAAACCAATAGAAAACCATAACCCACAGTAGTTGATTGTCTTGTATGTGTATTCTGTCCACCAATTACACATTTCTGGGGGCTTTACGGGACAGTTGGAGGAAACTCCAGTTTTTAAGGCAAGAGAGTACCTCACCTATAGTGGTGACAACAGTTCCTGCAAAAAAGAAGGAGTTGCTGAAGTCCCAGTTACTGGGATTTGTAGAGTTTCCTTCCGGGTTGACCCCTTTTTCCCATGCTTCCATGAGGACCTGAAGTGGAAAAGGTCAAAGGAACAAAGATGAGGAAGAATGTCAGAAATATAGATAAGTAAATACTGTTTTCCATCTTGAGCAAGCAGAGTGATAAACAGTGTAGATAACAGGGTAGAGTTGGACTAAAAGGAACTTCTGCTGACATGGCAAAACTTGCAAATAGAGCTGGCCAGGAACTTGAACTCTTGCTATGGGAGAACTGGTCATTGAAATATGATAGACTCCCCAGCTAGATGAAATCTGAGGAGGAGGGAGTGGAGGATTCCCCAGTATGATCAAACTGGGAAAAAAAATTAAAGTTGTGCCATAAAAAGTAAAGTAGTTCCTCTTCTCTCCTTCTGTAATCTAGTCATCTCATTCAAGTTTTTAATTTAGGCATGTGTAAATGTATAGTTGTGTCTGTGGGCAGGGGCATAGGGAACATGCTCATTTCTGTTTCCTCCATGTGAGTACTAGTAAGGATGAATTACTATTTTTGGCTATGACTTCCATGTAAATTTCAGTGAATATTAGGCTTCTCCTAGTCTGAAAGATTAACTAATAAAATATTCTCTGCTATTCCAGATAGATCTTACCAGATGACCAAAACTACTGTGTGCCAAAAAATTACTGTTCCTGCATCAAACATTCTGTCAACTGCCTTAAGGAAGATTGTGTTCCTTTGCTGTCCCCAAGGATTTCCCTGTGGGAGACTGGTTTCTCTCTGCTCAGTGGTTGGGGTTTTAAGAATCCCCTTGTTTGTCACAAACCTTACAAAGGCTAAGTCACAGCCTTTGTAATTTTGCAAAATGTCTGAAGGAATTACTTGCCCTTCTAAAGACTTTGTATTATCCAAGACATGAGCATGAGTCAATAGCAACCCTAGCTTTAGCTGGTTCCAGGAGTATGAGACTAAAGAAGATACTCTTTCCTGATTCAAATGTTAGCCACTCTCAGAAAGATCGCTTTTCTAATGAACATACCCACTACAACGTATCTGATTTTGGACAGGTTCTGCAATATTAGCTGATCTGGACTAGTGGACTGAGTATCCTAAGTTTAGTTAATCTGATTCCTTCAGTAAAAGATCCTACAGCATTGGTCAAATTTATGAGAGGGCTGCTGGACATCATCGCATGTGACCTCATGACTGAAATATCAGACCTTCTTTCCAATATGACAAAGAACTTTACATTATCCATTAAAAGCCTTTTCTTAGAATGAGAAGATGTCAACACGTCAAATTTTTTAGAGTCACTTATTTCATTTGCTGCTTAGAAGGAACACACAGAAGCTACTGAGGTGTGAGTATTTTGAAATAATCACAGGTTTAATTTATTCTTGTAAGGAACAATGGACAGTTCTATGCCTTTCAATGCTCAAGAGTTCACAGGAGTTACATTCACATCATGGGAGCCAACACAGAAGAGTAAAGCGACTTCGAATGTCAAATCTTTCAGACATAGTCTAACAAGGCCAGATTTCTTGGTGTAATTGATGCTGTTAAGTACAACCCCACGAAAGGACCCCATGGAATGAAATGGCATCCCGGTGCCCAACAAACAGGTTCCTAAGGGACAGTTATAATGGCTACCAGCTCCTTTCATCTACAGCTCAGGTAAGAGTTATGGCAGCTGCTGAATGGTTGGTGCACATTAGCTGTTGCCTTTGGGTGAGAAGTCATCAGTATGTAAAAGCTAGGTGCTGTAATTTACAGTAAGAATATGAAACCTACATTAAGCTATAATAGGATGTGGAGAGAATAAAAACTGCCTGCTGTTTCTGCTCCTGTCCCCCTGCCAATGCACACTGCAGCCACTTGTGGTCATAGATAAGGATCTAGTCCTTTTGGTTTGTATTTATATCACATCCTTTGAGACTGAAAAAGTATGGACATGATCAAAATGGGACTCCTTACTCAATGCATCTGCTTCTCAGTTATGCCGTCAGACTTGCATAATTTCCTGACCAAAGTAAGCTTACCAGAGATGCATTAGATAAAAGAGTTTGGATTTGCCCTTTCCCAAAGCTCCAAACTGCTCATGTTAGGAGCTGCAGCTCAGAGCCATCTCAGCTCAGCAGTTTTAGCCATGCAGAACTAATGCAGTTTACTGGCATGGAACTGAAAGAATTTGTTTAATGCACAATGGAGTCAAAAGTTAATGAATTATAAGTGGTAACTCATTATTAGTGACAATAGATATGCAAAAAAAAAAATCTGGGTTGAATCTCACATTTCAGGATTTAGGTTTAAAGAATGGGCATTAAGACAAGACATCTTACACTTGTTAGCTGAGTAGACTGAGTCTGGGGGCTGTGTCTCACTGCAGTCTGGCTACTGTGACTTTTCAGACTGGAACTTGTGACATGATGAACAGGCCTCCTTAACCATATAGTTAAAACATGCAGAGACACAACTGCTTCCCTGCATTAAAGTTAGACATTTAATATGGGAAGACTATTATTTGCTAATATTAATAAGAGTTAGACAAATTTCTATAAGCAACGTACGTGTCAGAGAGTACGTGCACTTACATATACCTTGAGGACTGCCAAGTCTCAGTACTTTGAAACTTGGTGCATTGTAGGTGATTTGGTGCCCTCAGCCGGTTTTATCTGGAACAGCTTACAAGTGAAATTGTGTTTAATTCAGCAGAGACACAGCAGCAAAATTTGATTCTCTGAGTGGCATAGCAATGCTAAGAAAGCTCCGCTGGAGTCAGAGAGAGAATCTGGACACGTGTGACCTCCCCTAATGTTCTGAGGGTAGTGGAGATTTAACTAAACCTTTCAATAGGTTTAGAATGAGAATCAGGGTTTTCACCTCTGCAATCACTATCGGAGAGATAAGGGAAGGATGGGTGATATCATCAAGTCATGAAGGTGAAAAATAGACATGTTTTTAGGCATGTAAGTTCTTGAAAGTTCTACTCATTTTCTGGCCAATACCCAATGTTCCACAAGTAATATATCACAGTATTAGTAATCAGAACACTGTCTTTGTAGACAGAGGTTCAGGCACGTTTTCTGCCCTTTCTGATCTGAACTTCACTGTTCACTTTAATCCATACACAAAGTCTGGGGTTTTTGGTGATCAAAATCATATACCTTCATAGCAGTCCTCTGACTTGGGCAGTACAAATTGTTTAGAGTTTTTATCAGTTCTAATGACATGGTAGAAAGAGTTCAAACTGTTTAGGCACCCAGCTCTGCAACTAGGTATGTTTTGAGCACAAAGAAACTGATAGTTCAAGGATTTCTGTCCAGTTCTTGCAATACTAGTATGAGAATATATCTATAATACCAGGAAATGTCTAGTAATTTATCTCCAGCCAGTTTTGAGGAAAAGATTAAAATGTAATTGAAGTAGTCATTAACTGACAACCCATATTGAACAAGAGTCCTTTATCTCTTCTTATGAGCGATAGATAACACAGTTTGGGATGACTGACTTTGTCTTTTCTTTAGGCGTGGCAGTGCACAACCACCTTCAATGGTAGTAGACAATTTCTAGTACAAAAGGGCAGAATTTGCACAGGTTTGGACTGGAGAACCTTGGAAGGGCAACCTGCTTCTTTAGGTTTGATTCTTGTTTTTCGTTCCCATGCATAATTCCCAGTAATAATTAATGAGGGAGATGAGAACCATGAAGTTGAAGTTATTGTAATGTAGCATAAATGCATCACCAGATTTACGTATTTTGGGAGTTCATGACTGGGGAAAGAAAGTAGTTCCATAGATCGAGATAAAGAGGTATATGAATGAGGTTATTTATAAAGTTAGATATTTAACATCACGGACAGCTGATCAGTTTATATCATGCTTGGCCCCAACAGTATAATTTCTTCTAATGGAAATAATGCTTGAGCCAAAATAATAGGAACCCTTTCCTCTTACCTGTACAAACTGCTCCAGGGCTTGTCTGTCCAAGCATGTGTAGTTCTGCAGGAACTTGAGCTTTTCCAGCTGGAACTGGTCCCGAAAATGTGTCTCTGCCTGCTTCTCCAGCAGCTGGAACACCATAGCACCCAGGAGGAGGTAAAAGAGATACCCCAGTAGCAGCAGTGGAGTCCAGCTGATCTGCCGGCTGTGCATGGTGAGGAGGGGCATGCTGCTGATCTGCCCTTGCCAGTCCCTGCTCAGTACTTCATAGGTTACTGTTCCAAGATGTGACCTACCCAAAACACCCAGGAATCACACACCCATGTTCCCAGCTACTATCCTGGAGAATTTTTCAATAGAACAGCAGGATATCAGGGCTTACAAAATGAGACTAACAGAGAAATTTTATTCCTCCACATCTGTTCTCTATCCAAAATAAAGGGTGAACATTTATGGCTTAATAAGAGCGTGAATAATAGTGTTTTTCTTCTATTAGCTTTTATCCAAAGATGTCAATCAAATGAATAAAGCCCTCTGAGGTTGGTGTTGGTTTCCAGGCTGGGAAGATGAATCAAAACTGTGGTTATATGACTTACCCCAGGTCATATGAATATACAGTCACTTTAAGATAGACTCTTAAAGTCTTGACAAGTAAAGCCTTACTCTAAACACTAGGCTTCTGTACAACAAAATGCTCTAAACTCTCTAATTACAGCAGACTCCTCAGAAGAAAGAAGAGTACGGAGCTGAATAAATGGAAAAGTCAATAGCTGCTGTCTGTACCATACAAACATTGCTGATACCAGTAAAACCAGCATTGTGAAGCTTATAAACATCCTGAATCCAACTTGTTTGCACAGCAGAACCTCTTTCTTTTCTAGTCCTAATAAGATCAATCCCCTCACTGCCTGGCCTACTGCTCCTGAACTCTGTCAGATGACTCCACCCTTTAGTCCATAGAGTTAAGAGAATAAACCACTCATGCCTACTGCTTTCAGTCTCTGTATTGCCCTTTTAATCCAAATATTTAAGGAGGGGAGGAGGGCTTAAGGTTAATCATTAGCTAAAAAAGTATTGGAGTTTCACTCGTGGGACCCTTAATAATTATCATGCACTGGAAATGAGCTGGGCTTGCATTTTTTTCTGTAGGAAGAGCTTTATGGCAAGTGTCAGCTATGTCACACTACTTCTGAAAGAAAACAAACGCGCACACGCACACACACACACACAAAGACAGCCAGGTGGCTAGGGCTGCAATTTTGTTATTACACTCCCTTACCACTAAAATGTTCTGGATATAGATATCCCTACTTTGCTTGGCATTCAGATGATTTTACACTTGTCTTCAAACAAGAGGTAGTGCTCACAGAAGAAGACTGAAAAAATTATTTCATTCATATCTGTATCTGGGAAAATCCCTGGACTTGCCATTTGTACTGTGCTCGTAACCTGGGGCCAGCCGTCATCCAGGGGAGGATAACTGACTGGCAGCAGAAGGCCACTTAGCACTCTGAAAAGTGAAAACTGTTGTGAATAGTTCCCAGGAGACCATCCTGGACTTTGTCTGGGACTGCTCTGTCAGTGTGAGTAGGGGAACAGTAAGATTTCAATAGGGAAGTGCAATGTGCAAGGACTCAGAGCCTTGGTGCTCTGGTGTTTCTTTTCAGCTGGAAAAGCGAAACATTTGGGAGATGGAAGTTATGGTAGCATTGATATTGTGGAGCACTGCAACAACATTATGAAGCAAACTGATCTGAATCAGCTGAGACATCCAGCTTATTATCACTGATGGAAGGCCTTCTCTTGGTCTGTGCTAAGGATGACATTTACTTACACAGTATCTAGCAAGAACATCACTCTTGTGTCTGACTTCCACAACTAGAAGGTACAGCTCGTTATTCCATTCCTAGTGCCATTGCACTAGGGTAGGGGTAGACAAGCCTGGGGTGTTGCACTAGCAGGACTGTCTCTGGTGGAAGATCCAGGTGTTTGTTTTGTTGTTGTTGATAGCACCTAAGACTACCAGGCTGAGACAATGCCAGCCTACTGGTTTTCTGGAATGGATGCAAACCTTGGAATTGTGCACAGCTGAGCTGGGACAAATTTTCTCAGTTGAAGTACATTTCACAGTTAAGGGTATGAAACTATAAGATATAAATGAACAAATACAGCACTTAATCAGTTTTTTGTCCCCTTCTGTTCTTTTCAGTTCAGATCAACAAAGCATTCCAGCTGACAAACTTGGCAGTGTAAATTATGCCTTAAGAAAAAATGTCCACTCAGGCTTACTTTTGGGATCTTAATTTTCTAAGGTTTTGCAAATCGAGTCACTAACATCATCAAAGTGTGTTTATTTCTGTGCTATAGTTATTCCTACCGATTTGGTTCTTTCTCCCTCTAGTGTCAGGCGGCAATATAGGAACCAAATAAAGCCAGATTCTGTGCAGCAGCCCAGAAGTTATGCCTTGCCACAGGAAAAAAGAAACCCAAATATGTACATTTGGAAGTCAACTGAAGACTTAGGGTTTTTGTGTGAGTTCTGAATCTGGAAGAGGGAGTTCAGCATGGCTTACCACATCAGAAATTAAATTTGGCTTCCAGGTAAAAAGACATAATATACAATGTGCTGAAATAACAATACTAGCAAATCACTTTTTGTGACAGGATGACAAAGCACGCTTTCTAGTCTAACTTCTCTTGTTGCTTTTCTAATGCTCTTCTGATGAAAAAATAAACAAAACCTGAGTTCACAAACTTTAGAAATAAAAAGTGCGGAATGCAAGAAGTTTTTAAGAGTAGCTGAACATAGAAGTTGACTGTTCTTCTGAGGTCCTGCTTTTCCAGTGCTCCCTGCCAATGTAGAACATAAGAGTGCATCTGGTCTCAAAGCTAGGGAATGACTTCTCACAAAACATGTTTTGAATCCGGGACTGGACATGATCTCCTTGATTATTCCTTCACTTATCTTTCTTCCTCAGTGTGACTGACCCAATAGGATCCAGCTTTTCCCATAGAAAATCTGAGCCACTCTGGAAAGGACAGACACCAAAATGACATCCTGGTTTACAATCAACATAATAATCACTTTTCATGTATTACTTGGAGCAAATCAAAGGATTCAGTGTTCTCCAAATGCTTTACCTATTGCTCTTACAGGCCCTAACAAATCCTGAACACGGATAAATGTGAAATAAAAGGTAGGCCAAAAATAACTGATACGGTTTGCTCACTTTCCTCACTGGTTTTCAAAAGCCAGAAAAAATACCATTGTGATCAGAAGTATAATTTACATCAACACAAATAAACCATTTCTAAATTAAGCAATAAAATAGTTAAAAGATATCTTGACTGATCCTGTTATTTTCAAGCTTCTGATGGAGAATGATTTTTGGAATAGTTTTTCTGGTAGAAATGTCTCTGTACAGAGCTAGTTGACAAAGTGCATGCAAAGATCCGGGGATTCATTCTTTCACATGCTAAGCATTTCAGCCTGAACACTTTGTACAATACTGAATTATTTTAATTTGTTTTGCTCCTTGAATGACTTTTAAACTCTCCACTGCAGACATGAATCAAGGAAATTATTTTAGAACCATATTAAATATAAATAAGAGAACCATTGCATTTCTTCAGGCATGACACTACCATCTGTCAATTTCCTACTTCTGATTTTGTTCTTACTCCAAATTTAAACCAATCATTTTGACTTCCTGATTTATGTTCATGTAGGTGAAAACATGAGGCATTTTCAGATAAATATTATAAAGAATTCTAAGATTTCAACAGTATTTTTCTCAGACAGATTCCACAGGAAGAAAAAAAGTTTCCTTGAATTCTGTAATTATTGTATTGGAGGTAGATCTTGTTTCTGTTCTTTATCTATATAAATGCATTTGAGTAAATCCACTGTTGGTCCACAAATACAAGTATTGTTTAGTTCAATTTGTGTCAAATGAAGCACTGCAGCTGCCCCCTAAAATGAACAGAAGATAACCTTTAGAAAAATCTCAGGTGCCGCTCCTGAGCTTTTTCTCAAGGAAAAGGGAAAAGGAATCTTCAATTTTATTGTGGTGGTGTCAAATCAAGGCATGGATAGTAACCACTATAAATATTCAGTTTACTTTGCTTGTCTTACAGGTGAGGTTTCAAAGCAAACATTGCAGGAAGTGAAACACGTAAGAAAATATTAGAAAAAGATTATTTAACATTGATTAAAGCAACAATAAAAGTGATTCATATGAAATAATGTAAAACCAGAAGTTTGAGTGTTGTGGTTATTAAAAATTCACTTTGAAAAGACAGATTCTATATGCTCCAAATATGCTCTCTGTAACAAGGCATTCCCAGGTGTTCATCTTCTTGGCATCCACACTCACCAGCTGCATGTTTGGTACAGGCAACATTTACAAGATCCTAACATTTTATTATGTTGAAGTGCTCTCAGTTTATGCTACTGACATAAAATACTTGCATCCCATGATTGATTAAACCAAGTAAGTATATATATTACATGATATACTTACACTGTTACACATGCGAACCTCATTACTCCTCTTCAAAGCCTCTTTTTTAAAAAACTCAGGACTGACAGAGGGAGATTGAATTAGAGCATGTCCATCTTCCAAGAAAGAGAAACTCAACATAAGGTTATGTCATTTTCTTCTTGGAGCTCTCTGGAAAGCTGCAGAGGCCAGGAAGAAGTGAAATGCCCAAGCCAAAACCTGGTTAGATCAAGGGTTTCGCTGATGCAGGTCCGGACTGTGTACCAAGCCCTGGCAGATTCAGCATAAATGAGAACAGACCCCTTGGCCTTTATTATAAGTCTGGGTCATATCCTGACCCTCCCAGAAGCTACAGTGCTGTAACACACCATAAGATGTGTATCTTCTTCTAAAATTAACTGTATGGAAGATTGGAAATGTGTTGAAATAAATGATGAGATGATCCACCATGTCTGGCATCAATTAATCCCAGAAATATCTGTATGGAATCTAGCACTCTAGAGCTACTTCGAGAAATCTCCACCAAAAATAGGAAAAAAGATATTTGGATTTATTCGGGCTGCAGATAATAAATAAATCATATTTACCACATGAACACTGAACCAAACCCGACTAGATATCATGTGAATTGACTGGAGTGAGATGTGCATGAGGATCTCCATGCTTAGCAATGCTGTTTTACACGTGTCTTAGGGAGGATTCAAGACCAGGATAAATGCGGGCGTTTGATTGTTTCTTCAATGTAGTAAATGCTTGAGTTATTTCAAATTAATCTTGAAGTTATATAAAGAGAGATTATTAAGAGAAGGAACTTTGGTTGTCTGTGGCCAACAAAAACTTCTTGAAGCAATAAATGCTTTCACAAAGCTATATAGGCTTAGAGAAGAGATCCAGAAGCCCTCCCAGCACCCGAGAGAAGGCCATCAAAAGCAGGAGCCAGGCTTTTGACAGTGTGGCTTGTGAGAGGAAGAGAGATAATGACAAAAAGAAAAGTTCAGGCTGGACATAAGGGAAAAGTTTTTCGTCATGATGACAGTCAAACATTGGAACGAATGGCTTAGAAAGGTTATGCGGTCTCCATTCTTGGAGGTTTTCAAGACCACACTGAACAAAGCCCTCAGCAGCTTGGTTTGATCTTGTAGCTGGTGCTCCTTTGAGGAAGAGGTGGGATTAAAGACCTACTGAGATAATTTCCAACCTGAGTTTTCCTGAGAACCCAAAAGGCAATTTTTGAAGAGAGGAGGCAGTTTTTTAAAAAAGAGAATGCTTTATGTCTTAAGGCTATCATTTACTAAATGAGCAATCTTTTCTTTCCACATGATCTTATGAAAATTTTCAAAATATGCAAGACAGACTTTCTATTTATTTATATGGTTTTATATATTTATATGGTTTTCTATTACTGGATGCATTTTTGTCCAAGATCTTAAGTGTCTGGCATAATCTTAATCTTAGACCATTCTGCCAATCAGGTACTACTTTTTTGACAGTGATTGAATTTCACATCGAATTTACAACAGTGTAAAAAAAGGCTAGAGAATTTTGAAACAGAAGAGCAAGGAATTATTTTCCCTCTGTGAGTGACAGGTGTGGCAAACTGAGAACAGAACACTGAACCATCAAGTAGTAGCAGCATCACATAACTCATATGAAGATAGCACTGAGATCCTTCTTTTAACCAGTCACTTAAAGCTATTGGAAATGCTTCCATGTCAAAAGGAAGGAGACGTTGGACCAGTGATTCCCTTTTAGCCATCTTCAAATAAATTCACCACAATGGGTATTTTACTGGAAACGAAAAAAGACAGTTGCTTCACCCAGCAACACTTTGGAACATGTGGCTCTTCTCCAGCTAGCAGGGCTGGATGGAAGCAGGAATGTGGCCCTGCTCTCCTCAACAAAGCTGTATGAACAATAATACAGTGTATATTTAATACAGTGTTTATATGCAACAGAGTGAGAAGAAGAAAAATAATGACAGAAAAATTCTGGAAGAAGGACATTTTAATATAATCTCCAACAAAGTAGACATATAAAAGGGAGAAGGCCTGTAGATTTTTCCACTTCTCATCAAATCCTTGAACTCTTCTCAAGAGTATATCTGACTTTTATCTCAGTTTGCACACACTAAATTCTGCTAAAGCTTACCAATTTATATGGTATCTGTGTTGACTTTTACAGAAAATTAAAATGCGAAAAAAGGTGTAACTTTAATGTTTTCAAATTGCATATTAGTTGTTAATTAGGCAAACATATCTTCTGTAGGTTTCAACACAGCAATTCACCACGTACTTCTGTATAGTTATAAATTTGACAAAGAATTAAGTATCAGCAATTTAAAGAAATATACATCCTTGAAAATATGTGACTTCTGCAAATATATATTGCTTTATTGCTATGTGACCAACTCATATGCTTCTAAATGCATGACTATAAGATTATTTCTAGCATGAAAACTGACAGCTTCAATATGGTAGTATGCATATCTCAGAGAAATAGACTGTATTTTGCATTGCATTTTTTATTTTAATGTGATGTGTAAAACAAATTGTTTCGTAACTGGATATTATGCAATAAAATAGTACAGAGTCAAGTGAACTTACATTGTATATAGGATATAAATGCATTTAAATTTTCACATCTCGTTGGTTTTTCAGAAGTATTGGCCTTGTTCTAGTTAAAGCCTGTTAAGTGTACTTGTTTCTTCTGAAACCTGTATATTCTGGGAGTGTGTGCATTTTGCACAACATTTAATCCATTCAAATAAAAAAAACAGTTGGGAAATTTTGAACTCTAGAATTACTTTCTAAAATACATTTGCTTTTATATTACAATGCAATCTCAGTATTCTAATAATCTCCTATGAAAACTGTTATTCTTTGAGGGGGAAAAATCTCAAATGAAATTTTATAACTCAGATAACTACTATTATTGAATGGATATCTCTTGATGTTCAATAGGTGTAATTAACAAAGCCTTATGAGAATCGATGCAAAAAACACCCTATCAGTAGTAATAAGTGTTTCTCAGATTAAAGATGTATAAGAGCATTAATATATTAGATAATTTTAACATTTAGAAACATACAATGAATTCTCATAAACAAAGATGTTTGGCATACTCCTGATTAGTTGTTTCAGTTTTGTTAATCTTAATGCAAGATGAAGATACTGAGTGCAAATACTCAAATGTCTATTGTCAGGGAAATGGATTTTGCTGTCAAGGACGAATAATTTCTATACCTTTACCAATTAAACCTGTACATCTGAAGTACTTACTTGTACCTGTTTCTAAACAGAAGAGGAAGGGAAAGAATAAAGGTCTTTCACTGTTTCTAAAAGGAAATAGTGGACTGTGACAAGAATTTTATTTGTTCCCCAAGCCTGAAAGGAGATAAAGAAATACATTAGACTACAATTCAGGTTGCATTGTCAGTTTTAAAACAAACTTCAGAAACACAAAACAGAAGAAAAAAAATCCTTTAATTTAAATCCTTTAAGACACAAAAATCATTCATCTACTCTTCTGCATTTTCCTTTCTCTACCCCAACACTGGACATGGCATCAAAAACATGTTTGCAGAGTAGCCCTTTTCTAAAAAGCTTTCCAGTGTAGTTATTACAATGCTTTAACCATCCCAGCAAGGCCCTGTGAATGTACCTGCTTTAATTCTGCTCTGTTTAGAAAGCAAACGGTAATAACCTACAGTCCCTGAGGTAATCTTTACTGAGACCTCTCATTCCCACCCCTACATTACTGTCACTAAGGATATTGAGCATTCCCATGCTTTCTATTTATGAAACTTATTTTCCACTCTGTTGGCTTCTGCAAATATTTATTCTTTTTTTTTTCTTCCTAACTAATGTATAGTAGGGCCCTCAGTTTGCTTCTAAGATGCTGATACAACAGTTAGAAAGAGTCAGGATCAATAAAGGAAAGAGTAGTAAGGATGTTGATATTTTTTAAGCCCAGCAGACTTTGGCTTGGCTGATGCTGTGCTTCCTCATGTGTTTCCTGCAGGGCACTGTGTGTGTAACAGTCATGCAGAGAGTGAATAATCTTGCATGCAAATGTAGAAAGGGTTGTTGAACATCTCAGTTGAAGAGAGTTTGGTAAGGAAGCAACAGAGCACTGAACTGGGACTCAGCACACTTAGATTCTGTATGAAAGTGTCTGACTCAGCTTAATGGCTCTGGGCAAGTAATTTCTCTTTGGTGGGTTTTGTATCTGTTTGAAATTTCTTAAGGAAAAGTTATGTGACTTATAACACAGAGTGTTTTTCCCCAAAGTTTGAAGTGAGAGTACATTCTTCTTCTACTCTTCCTCTCTACCTAACTCTACTTTACATCTGAAAGTTTTTCTTTCTGGGGGCAGGAATGGGGACATCATAGCCCCCATCCCTGTCCCCTAAAAGAAAACTCTCTAGTTCTTGTCCTTCATCTTGCTAAATTAAGATTTTAAAACTTTATTTGCTCAACGGTTTCAAATCAGTGGCTCCATCCCTCACATCTGGAAGGTCTTCCCTTTCCTCACAAGGAGAAAAGGCTTCTTTTATCTGCTAGGTTGACTCCAAATCCTTCTCAGAACTTGCTGCTGAACTGTCTCTTGTCTATAACACATCAGGTCCCTGCACGTTTGTTGAACTGACATAGCCTCTTTACTTTTTTGTTCTCCTGCTTATGCTTAGCAGTTGGTTGAGTCATCCAGCTCTGCACTGTCAGGATGATCAAATGCTACTCCGTTCCTTTTTCATCTACTTAGGGCAGCTCATCTTTTCTAACTGAACTTCAGAACAATTTTTAAAGTGTTGACTGTCCTTTCTTCTGCAAGAATACCTTTTATGACTTGGGGTCTAAATAGTTGTCAATGTTGATAATATCTACTCCCTTCTGAAACTGATGGATGATGCCGGGTAATAGCTACTAGCTGAAAACAATCAGGATAGAAAAGGCATTTGAGAGAGACATTCTTGATATGGCATGATTCAGGAGATGATCACAGGATAAGATGTGCTCTTGTTAATTACATTACTCTATGTCACAGACTGAGTCAGATTTGGACCTTCTGAAGGCCCGAAATATTTGTTGTAAGACATTTGTCTCTAACCTTCTTCTGATGAGCTGCCTATAAATCCAGCTTAATTTCATTTGCAGAAGATACCTGACAACAGCTTTTCTAAATAAAGACAAAAGGGATCCCAATGCCTAAGCGTGCTAAGTGTTTGCTTCGGATGAGTGTAGGGAGGCAGTTTTTTCAGCCAGTGTGTGTTTACCCAACAGTTTTCTGATAAGAAGTGTGACACCAAAGCCCCGCTTTGTGACAGTGCTAACACCATCTGCCAGGTGCTGATAGCTTGTTGAAAAATGCTGGCATCAGCACTGAAGTGCTGGTGGAAAGTTATTGCTTCAGTAACCACTAACACGCTCATATTCTGTCTAATTGGTTGCTACCACTAAAAACTGATATTCTGGAAAAAAAAGTAGCACCGGTCATTTTTCTTTATCATGATAAACTACTTTTAGGCTACCTTGCAGTGCCACTGTTATTTATTTATTGCTTTCTGCTTCCTGCCAATTTTACTTATCTACACTCTAGAGTGAGCTTTATTACCTTCCTATGATTGCTCTTGGTACCTGATTTGATGACAAATACTCATAGAAAGTTTCATTAGACCTTGACATAGTGAAATACCTGTTAAGGACATACACTTTGCTAGGCACAGTGGGCCAGTCTGCCTCCTGAGGTAGGGGTACAGTGCAATCATTTGAGTAATCTTTATTTGGTTTCAACTGTTACAACTAAATTTGTACCGGATGAAAACCAGGACAGATAGTTTTAACAAAATCTATACAGAAAAATTTGGATCATCAAGAAACCACATTCAAATGCATTTACTTAAGAGTAAAATAATTTACTATGCAGGTTGCATGGCCAAGCATGCCCCAGACATTCACTGACGGTGGCTGAGTAAAATAGAAAACCTTCATAGTTTTGCACTGCAGCATTGAGCTACTAAAGAAATACATGTGAAGAACCTCAAGTGTTTAGAATGGCTGAGAACATAATGTAAATAACTGAAGCCAGGATCAGTTCTCACTTGCGTCCGTACAATGTGGACTAAAGCTATTTTGGCTTTAAAATGCTGTACTGGAGATTTTGGTTTGGCTTCCTATTTTTTGGCAGGATTTACCTTTCTTTTGCAGGATGTTCTGTCTTGCTTTAATGAAAGCTAGGATGTCAGCATCAGCCTGGCTGTCTCCAGTCAGAAGAATGGATGTATTTGAACTTGGTGGGGTCCTGAAATAAGAAAGTATACTTGTTGACTCAAGTGAGTAAGAAGGTTAATTTTCCTGTCTCCTCTTTTCTCACCACGAAGGATTTTGTTCTTTAGATGCATTGTTAGATATGGCACAGTTTAGTGGAGAATTGATCTCTGGACTTCTTAATGGTCTTATGTAGGTTCCTAAGATTAGCCACTGTCTGTTTAGTGTGAGAAGGCTACATGCCCATCAGCTATAGACCTCTCACAAAGGGCTAAAAATATTGTAGTGCTGAGTCAAAGACTCACTTCCAAGCGGAAAAGCTGAATGTAGTGAGTTTACCAAGGAAATGATGGATGTGACTATGCCATGTGTTTGCTTGCTTCAGGCTGCTATACATCTAAACAGATCAATAGAATTTTTGCCTGCTGTGGGAGAATTAAGTTTTCCTACATACACAGAAGTAAACAATCATGTGGCATTCAGGACATTTCCTGCCAGATGCAAATCCTTCGTGCTGCTGAGTCTCCAGTCCCAGATGAACTCTTGTACCTATGCAGTTAAATCATTGGCTTACCACTGCTTTTGACAGATCCTCTGGTGGTGTAAGATGATGTAATACAATGAAGCTGTTCTAATCAGCCGAGAAAGCTAAGAATTTTCACCTCATCTTTAACCTTGTTTAAAGATTAAGCACTAATTGGGAGATGAGAAGTACAGCCACAAAAAAATTACAATACAGAAGGACAAGTGGAACTGAAGGGAAAAACTTTTTTTTTACATATCCTACTTCTGTAATTAGAGTTATTTTCACTGTTCCTTACTGACCGTAGCAGTAGAAGGTTTGTGTGACTGACATAAACAGCAGTCTAATATCCTTCTCTTTGTTCTACTAATTAAGTTGTCAGTTGCTGAATCAGTGAACCAAATGGGAAAAAAAGAGAAGAAATTACTCTGAACTTAAAACTCCTCTATTTTTATGTAATTTACAAGGTGATCACAGAACACCAATAAAAGACTATTCTTGATTGGTTTTCATTTATTTAGCAACAATATAAAAAATAAAACCCCACATTATATTGAGAAGGTACTCTCTAAATTCCATTTTAGCTTCTATTTTTCTTCTGCTTTTCTTAAATCCAAATGCAATTTAAAACATTAGGTTTTGGGGGATGAAATTTTCCATGATTTTTTTCTGTTCTAGAAATGGATTGTTTTGGAAAATGAAAGAGAAAGCCCTTGTGCTTTCTTCTTACTAATGCAGTAGGAAAAATAGTAACTTGACCATATTTTCCTAAGGGCATTAATAGCTAGAACTGTTGAGCACAATAAGAATATAACTTCTGGAAGAAGGGTGACTTGGCGTAGTGCTTCAGTGGGAGAAAAGAACATGGAAATAAACACACTAGAAAAAAGAGAGAGGCTCAAAACCCCAGTAGTTTCTGTTAACCTGCTAAGCTAATTTTCACAAAGCAGTACCTCTTTTGAGAAAACATGACATATAACCTTTGCCAAGCCTGAAACTGTTGCCATTTTATTTTAATAGAATAATCTGTGGGAGGGAGATTAAAAATATTTTAAGGATAAAATCACAAGTATGAAAAAATCTCTGCCTAGTTCCTGCATTCTACAATTCTGCAATGCATACACACTCTGATTTCTCTTCTTTTCAAATGTTTTTATTTACTCTTTCAGACTCGCTTTCTCTGAGAAGGCTGGGAAGACAAAGTTATGAAGATTGATAAGGTTATAGAGAAAAAAGCCTCAGGCCAAACATGAAACAAGTAATACTGATGATCCAGCAAATTGGTGCAAAGATATGCGGCAGCCTGCAGTTGGTTTGGAAGTTATAGGAAAATCTGCAATTTTAAAAAAAATTTATTTTTATATTTCAAGGAGACTGTTTTTAAATAGGCTGATGGAGGATTGTCAAGGCATTATATTATTTTGGACTTTGCTTTTTCCTCTGAGTAGCCCAGGTATAGTTCTTACCTTGTTTTTAAAGTTGGGTTACCAAAAGTGATTGAATTGTTTTTCACAGCTGGATCTTCGTAAGGACTGTCTCTACTGGTGTCTGAAAAACTGGAATGGGAAATGAAGAAATGAAGGAAAATGAAGGAAATAAAGAAAAAATATAGCCCTTGTGTAGGCAATATTAATACATATTCTAATTAACTACAAAAAGATGTTTTTCAAGATTTTTTAAAATCTATATAAAACACTTGTTTGCTGGAAGAAGATTTTAATTTTAATCCATCTGATGATTATGTTTATGTGGAGAATGTGGCTGTGAAAGAATGATAAATAACTTCATAAAAGTTATACTTATAGTATCCGCCTTCTAAGTCAGGCTTGTGAAGCACTTTGATGTATCTGATGTACAGTTTGTAATGGTATATTTAGTTCCTAAACTGACTATTAGCCAAGTGAGGCCTTAGCTCATTTTCCATTCTTTCTTTAGTCAGGCAAACTTATTACCAAAATCAGTGAGAGACTGGATAAAAACTCAGTGAGGACTTTGGGATGGGGCTTGTTGATGATAGCCAAATATATTGCGAACATCTGCTGTGCATTCCTGTCCGTGCAGATATCATTACCAATGAAGCTCACTGTTAGGGAGGCAGTTTTCTGCCACTGGATATCTAGGGACTCTCTGCTTTTCCTGGGGGTTGCATATACTGTCAGATCTCGTGCCAATCTTGGAGTGGAAAAAGTGGATTACTCAGTGTAAGGATTTTTCCAGTAGATGGCAGGATTGGCAAGTTCTTGCTTTTCTAACTCTGCAGTAGTTTGTTCGTTGTTGGCTGATGCATTGATATTTCTGGCAGAGAACTTGAAAAGGGAAAGAAATTTATTACTAAAATTTTACTGTATTACACTGTGCCAGGTTCAGTTTTGCAGAAGATATTGTGCCCAGGAGTATAAGTCATTTCCAGTTGAACAGCTCCAGGTTTGCTGAATGATTCTCTTTAACTCCTCGAGTCCCACACCACTCACACCTGCCTAATTCAACTAAAGCAATATAGTATTTAATGTTAATAATATTCTGTACTTTATTACACCTACATATTACAAGAGCTAGAAAGGATGTGTGATGTTATTACCTACTATGTGGTGTAACAATATCTGGGAACCTCATATCGTCATTCTGCTTTAGGATTTCCTGAACATTTTTTCCATTGATTTGGCAGTTCTTAAAAAAGAATTGATTTAGTGTTTTAAATGCAGTTCTCTAAAAGGCCTCTGTGTCTGTGCCCTGAGATACTGAGGCATCCAAGTCATATAACCGCAGTTTAATAAATCGCTACACATCAACTGAACCATAGCAACCATCCCTGACTCTATTCTTAGCCTACAACAAACGTAATGTGACTTAATGTGATTCTTTTTCATTGCTTTCTTTTCATCGAAATAAGGGCCTTTGCTTTCTCTTCGCCATGCACAAAATGTATAATTTTACAAATACTATGAGTCAGCGGAAGTATCTTGTTTTTAAGCCGCAGTAGTTTATATGTTTGAACTACTTCTTTTTTTCCATTGAAATAAAAAAAAAAATTATCCAAAATTGTTAAATCCCAGTTTTAAAGGTGATTTAGATTCAGATTGATTAAAAAAAGCTGTATACTATGGGTGTGACAGGGTTGGAACTCTAGGGATGTCACTTTCAAATGGATTCCTGGACCCAAGGACAATATGGCAAAGCTTGCCTTAGGGTGCTCTGGGAGAATTTGGCACCCAAGGAAAGCGATATTAAAAAACCCACTTAGACTGAGTGAGATGACGCCCAGAATCAGGAAATAAACATTACTGTGCTTACAGATGGACCTTAATCTCCTATCCTGTGCCTGTGGGGTTCCAAGCAGACATTTTTATTGTGGGATGCAAACTGTTCTCCTGTAAGTTAAGGAAATTTATAAGGAAGCTTATAACTATTTTTCAAACTGACTCAAAGATCTGCTTCCACGTAAGAGGTTAACAATTAGTGTACTAATCTGACAAATCAGTCCCTCAGTTTGGCACAACTCAGATCCATTTTTTTATATCCTAGAGATTTCTCTAATTCCTAGGCTAGAGGGATGGTCTGTGTGGGGATAACTTGCATCCTTCATACTGAAGCTCTGATAATGGCATTACAAGATAAATTGAATCATAAGGGGACAAAAGAGTGTCATTTTGCTGTGCAGTGGTTTGTACGCTCAGATGCAACTTGTTCCTAGCCTATTCTTAGAAGTCAGGACTCTCCTTCTTTATCCGAGTGTTAGATGCTGTTCCTAGTGATGCAAAAAATTGAGAAATGTTCTAGTAATGCTCTAGATTTAATGGAAAGTCATTATGCCCGCATGGGGTGGGGGTAATGATTACCCCTCTCTGTGTGCCTAGACTGAAGGACTGGACATCTCAGGATGCTCCAACAAAGCCAAACAAAACCATGCCTGACAGGCTTTGGTGTGATGAAAGTCTTCTTCAAGCAAGGAGTCGATCTCTAGAGGTGCCACTCAACATTTCTGCAATGTGTAAACAGGCACTCCTGGATCACATTTTGGATTTGGGTGGATGTACAAGGTATGTGAGTCCTGTCTCTTTGTCTGTTGCCTAAGCTTTAACCTCTAACATTATTCAGCTTGTTTTGACAGTGTATAATTCCCATTTTCATTCTGAATCTATCTGATTTTTCCTTGAGCTGAATTTAAGAAATCTCAAAGACTGTTTCCTGACAACTTGAGTAAAATTCCTACTTTTTCTGGAGATTAAAGACAGTCTGTCAACCTTATACGTGTGTTTGTTTTTACAACCTAGTACATGAAGTTTCACCCAGGGGATAACTTGCTTTTTTTTTTGGGGGGGGGGGGGGGGGGCAGGGGAATCCTCTGTTGGGGTGTATTTCTCAGTCAGGCATGAGGCAGCAGTCATAGAGATGTACACAGGGCTGCAGCAGTGTTTCCCTTGCTGCAGGAGCCCAAGGACCAGAGACAACTGATCCACGGACTGGTCGGCTCCATCAAGGACAGAGGGTGGAGGAGCTGGAGAGATGATGCATGTCATGGCATGAATGCTTAATTTGCCAGCTGAGAAATAATGGAAAACCAGGTAGATCAAAATGGAAAGCGAAAATTTGAAAGTGTGCAACCTCTGTAATGTTAAGAAAACCTCAGCTGCAGTTCCTCAATTATCTGAGCTTTGGACATGAGGGGAACAGATGTTCAGTGTACAGACAGGAAAGATTCAAGCTGCTTAAAAGCTGAGCATTTTAGTAGTTGGCTACAAAATTAAATTTGGCCTAACTTGCAAATTCATAGATAAATTGTTCCAGTTGTTACCAAAGAATGTGAAAACCTTTGAAATGTCACTAATTGATAATGTTATTCCCAGATTATGTTTTTATCATCATGTAACACTGCATAAAATTGGCAAGAATAAAAAATGATTAGACAGAAAATGCTGTAAAATATGTAAACACTGACCTTGTTTCACACAATATTAATATAGGTGGTAAATGTTGCAATCCAGGACAATAATTGTTAAAAAAATCTGATGCTCAAAGTCGTCAGAGAACATGAAGAGTTATTTGAAAATGTCTCCAGGGGAATTTAAAGTGGCAGGAAGATTTTGAATAAGAAACAGAACAGCCGAGGAGTCTGAGATCGAACCTACTGTGGGGCTTGCTGGAATAGGACAAATGAGATGCAGTAAAAGGAAATGAGTGAGGTTAAGAAAGATTTGACTAAGATAAAAAGGAATGCATTCCTCCTGAGAGGAGGAAAAAAATCCAAAATTTTTATAAGATTTGAATAACCATCTAACATTTATATGATTCAAAGGGAATACAAGAACCGTTCAACACTACTGAAATTAAACGTTCAATGAGAGAAGTAATTTGAATAGACAAGGATCTGATAAATTCCTTAAATGAAAGCCATTGTGGGAGAGACTGTATGAGGAAGAACAAAAGGCTGTGCTTGAATTCTGAATGTGTGGAGCACACATGGAGTGCTGAGCCCAACATGCATTTTCAGACTTTTTGCAGACTTGACAGGAATCCATTAAGAGACATGAACATATATACAGCATGAGATGCAGGTAGCACCACAAGCTTTCAGACTTTACTGACTGAGGCAGAAATGCTCACTATTCAACTCTTTTATTAACATAGACTCATTTTGACACTGTAACAATTCAGCCATTTTTTCAACGGAAAAAAAGAGACATATTTGGCCATGAATCAAGTGCCTTTTAGATGTGTGTATCCTTCTTAAGCCTCAAAAGGATTACCAGCCTCCCTTCTCTGTTACTTTAGTTATAAATTAGCTTAGTATAAAATACAATTTGAGCCTTCACAAGGCTTAATTTTCTCTGGTAACATGACTAAGGTGTGTCAAACAATAACAATCCACACAAATCATGCACTAGAAAGTGATCAAAAGAGTTTGTTCAAACACATATAAAGATCTCAAGAAAGATTAGGAATATACCTGCATCTTTTGCACGCTGAGTTATATAATTTAGTATTTCCAGCCTGAAGATTGTATTTACATCCGTTCATATTCAGGAATTTGTCTGAATGGTTTTACTACATACTTACTCTGTCAACAGCAGTCTTAGAATTCAGTCTACTAAGTTTTAGATCTTACATCAATTGAACACACCTGTTAATTGAATTCCATCTTGGAAACAGGTTTTATTTACACCACATTATATCAAATATAATTTATGTCAGCTTTTGCTTTGGTGGCTGGTTATTCTGCTGGGTGAAGATAGGAATATCATTCCAAAGAAAGAGATGGTTGATTTTCAGGTAAGTTAGAAAAAAACAGCCATTTGTGTCTCAGGACTATGTAACTGAGAGAAGCGCCTGTAGTCCGGACTCATTCTACACAATTATGGCAAGTGGTAAGTAAAGTTCCTGTGTCAACTGGGGTCAAGTAAGTCCTTGGGAAATAAATATTCTACTATTCTATTCTTTTAAAGTCTGTGAAATTTGAAACCTTTACTCTAAAATGTTACTGCCTCAGGTAGGGGAAAAACTAAATTTTCATGCACAGTGGGATGTTAAGCTTGTAGCTCCTGCCTCAGAAAAAGCAGAAATAGTGTTTCCAGTTCCATATACATCCCACTGGAAATGTACCTGAGTAAAATATGTTTAAACAGCCTAACATAAAATGAGATCAACTTTCTAGAACCGTAGGAAGGAAAGAGTACTTGACTTTTAAAGATTATTGCAAGAATATTGATAGAGATGGGAAAATAGAACTACAGTCATCCCAACTCCCTCTACAATTTTAGTTCCAGAAGATGAATACTCTGTGTCTGTGATATTTATGCAAGGATCATCCAGTCAGTCTCAGTCAATATGCAAGGATCATCCAGTCAGTCTCAGTCAATATGCCCACTACTTAGACACAGAGAAACTGTTCACTGTAAAGAACATCTGCTTTTTGCAGGAAATCATGTGGGGCAGTACAGGACTCTGAAGTAAGCTTGGCAGGTGAAAGCGACCACACATCTTTCCCCATTCTAGTCAAAATGCCAGGTGGACTTTTCTTAGACCTGTCCTCCAGTAATAAACATGAACAGTAAAAGCATTTGATAGAAAAGCTTAAAAAAATATACAGAAACCAGTTATGCAATTTTCTTTCTGAGCTAGGGTAGGGGAAGGAGGATTCACCACTGCTGGAAGCCAGTCTCCCATTGCACTGGAAAGTGCCTGGGCATTACCATATGTTCTTTTTAATGCTAGAATTTTTAATTAGACTGCAAAAGGTATTGCTCTCCTGAGCAATGCATCAGCACACCAACTGAAATTTGTTGTTCCCAAGATCAGAGGGGCAGAGAGGTTGTGCAGGAGGTGCTTAGTTCAAAGGACAATGCAAAGTTAAAGAGAGTGACAGTCGTGGATTGCTTGAGCTAATTTGGCTGACTTTGTGCTAAGCTGGACCAAAAATGCTCTCAGGTTCTGTTCCATCAGCTTTTCTCTGGGACAAGTAACCTTCAGCCTGAGACCAGAAATGAACAGCACATGTTAGGCCTAAAACCTGCCAACCATTTGCAAAGCAATTAATGCCTAAGTCTTGAGAGGACACAGAAGAAGAACCAAAGCAAAGTAGAGAAGACTGGAGTTGGTTTTCATCAGTTTGAGACATCTGAAAATGTCTTCTCAGACAACTTTAGAGGACTATGTCTCTCATTTTCTGTACTGATTATGGAGCATTCACTACAGATACATGAAAGTGTAAAATAAAACTTACAAGCTATTTCACAGTTTTAAGAAAATTCAGTATTCATTATTTAATGGCACGTAGGAGATATTATGTTTGCTGAAAAGCAAGAAACATTATTTATGCAGACTACTGTCATAAAAATGTAGGCAAAGCCACTCGTCAGAGAAATGTTAGTTGTATAACAAGAAGAAGGAGAGGGAGGCAGAAAAAGAGAGCAAGAGAAAGGTGGGGAGGGAAAGAGGAAGAGGGAGGGAGAAGGGAAGAAGGAAGGAGAGAGAACACCTCAGTTTATTGTCGTTGAATATGGAAACCTGCACGGTCAGGTATGTGGTTTCTTGCACTCTCCCTGATGGTTATGAAAAACCTATTACTGCAAATTTAAATTAGAGGTTTTGAAATCAGAGGTGACTGTTGATGAAATAACCAAGATGATTTCATTTTTCTACTGTAGATGATGCACCAGCATATTACAATATCAAATATAATATCATTGTGGAAAAATATGCTGCATAAATGTAGCACCGTGACATTTTTCAGTAACAAATCTATCTAGGATATATATGAAATAATTTTTAAATGTTTTTTGGTTTGAAGTCCCCTGCATACATCCCAAAGGAGATACAGTCTCCTCATACAGCAAAACTGACTGATAACAGGCTTGCCCTTCTTAGCTGTCATGGGGCCCCTAGAGAAAAGTTTCCAAGGTTCCAAGACCAACAAGTCAAAAGAACTGAGGTACAATAATCTACCTTCAATAGGACTTCCTAATAACTGAATTATAAAATTTCATCTTCTACATAATCATTTCTGCTGTAACTGAAAATACAGTGTTTCAGTGTGACATTTGGAAAAGCATTCTGGAGAACTGCACTTTTACTAAAACTGCAGTTTTTCACATGTAAGGCAGGAAGAGAAAAATAAGCAATTTACCTGTTAGGTGATAGATGCCGCGAGGATCTGATAAACTGTGGATAAACAGTGGCAGTATTTGGTGAGGTAACCATCTCTGGCTCTTCCTGCTGGGTTTAGATTGAAAAACAAAATTATGAGGATAGGATTTTTTTAGAGTGCTTCATATTGGCCTATAAACTTCAGCAATAACAAGGTAAGCAATGACTCATTCAGAAAAGAGTCTGAATCACACAGTATTTTCTCCACTTGCACAAACACTTCTGAACAAAGAGAAAAGTATTTAGGATTGGTTCAAGTATTTTTAAGCTCAAGTTACAGGTTTTTAATACGTAACAGCATGTGTTCACTGATTTGAGTTTCTTAGGGAGCTCAGATGTATAGATAGGTCAAGAGCTAAGAAACCAATCCCAATTACATTTTCCAGTTTTCTAATCTTCAACTGATGAATCATGAAAAGTTGAATCCTGGACCTCTGCTGTTAGGGGATAGAGAAAAATGTGCTGCAGTGAATTCAAGAATATTACTTGCAGTGCTTGGAAAAGCCTAAATATTTAGACAGGAGGGTGACTAAAACATCATCCTCTTTGCCACTAATATGGTTAGGGATTTTAACTGGAAAAATATTTGGCAATGATAACTTGCAGCTAAGCTACTTAAGTGGCACTGTATGGATAACTAAGTTCACCATGTTAAACTCTATATTTATTTCAGGCTGTTTTCCTAAAAATACGGTTTACATTTCTTTAAGATAAGAATTAACCAAAATATAGGCTAAACATTTCTTTGTTTATAACGACTTTTCCTCAAGGACTAAATCTTCTCTTTGAGTTCATAATAGATGATATGGGATGGACTGCACTCAGCGCTCTTTTTCATAAGGCTGATGTATGTTTCATGGCATTGCTTTGTTGTGAGATGCTATGTCACTACTTGCAAGTCATTAAAAAAGTGTCAGAAGTGGAGCATGAGAAAGTTATGTTGTTTCAGTAGAGTGTAGTTTTCAGACTGGCTGTGTCATGAACTTCTAATACACCGGTTAAAATGACAGCCCTTTAGTTAATTTTTACACAAGCCATTGCATTAGAGCACTCTGTGCTTAAGCACTGGTGGACCTCAGCTAGAGCGTGAGGAAACACACTCTGTGCTGGGAGCTGCTGACCCTCTGGGAGCCTAGGGAAGCTGAAAGGTTATTGGAGTCTTTGCAAACAAAGGAAGCTAAAAAGCAACTATCTGCTGTAAAAACCCGATGAAATCATAGTTTTGCTAACAGTAAAAAGGATTATTTTTTGCAATCTGATAATGTTCCTTCAGAGCTGTTGGCATTTTGGGCCCTTTCTTCCCTATCAATCAAGTTGTTTGGGAGAACATTAAAACAGAAAACAGAGCAGGAAGAAATGGGTTTGTTTGATTTTTTTTTAGCTTAACACAAGTATAATTCATATTACCTTTGTCCAACTTACACTGGCTTAAGCACAGGTGAACCAGACCCCGAATCCCATCCTCCATACTACTTTCTATCTACTAAGTTAACTACTTCTTTAAGAAATGATTGAAGACTATATATATACATGAAAATGGAAGAAACATCAAGTGATTTCATACCTGTAATTTTTTTGCCTCTTCAGACCACCAGACTTCAAAGTCTTTTTGCAGCTTCATCCTCACTTTTTCCATAAGAAGCTGCAGGTGCTCAATCTCTACCTTCAGCCCTTTGAAGCGACTGTACACTATTTTGTAGCTAATATGAGAATAAGAAAGTGTGTTACAGATTTTCCAACATATTTCTGAACAAAAGTTTCTCCTACCTAGAACAGTTAGAGATTTAAACTCTAAAATAATATATAATAATCAGAGATGCAGAGGACACTGACAGATGGTAGGAGGACACATCTTGCATTTTATAAAAGCTTCACTGGACATTAAGTGCGAGAAACTTGTTCCACAAACCTCTTATTTCATAAAGAAGTTAGTGAAATTCAAGCGGGATCAACATTGATTAACAGTAAAAATACTGGTTCAATCAACTATGAAAATTAATTTTTTTTAATTCTCAGCATGTTACCATTAATAACTAACTGGTCTTGGATTCAGGTAGAAGCTGAGACTGATTCCCCTTTCAGATGGAATCTTCATTACCCCCTTGGCTATCAGATACTTGGAGATTTACCAGGAGTATGAAAGAGCCAGAAGTTTCCTCAGAGACTGTGAATAACATAAATGCTAGCAAAATACTTCGTACTGATATCCTTGTATCTATTTTTTTTATCCTCCTGGCTACAGAGACATTAGAGCAAGGATTGGTTTAGCAATGTGTATTCTGCATATTATTCACACTTAGTGAGTCCTGTATAACCTAAAGGTTTTCTTTCGGTCAAGAAAGGCAGGACTTTTATGAATCAACCCAAAAGGCTCACACTACATTTGGGTTCAAACAACAAGTTGCAAACACTAATCCTCAGGGAGGACATTAAGCTGTTTTTATTTATTTTTAACCTTTAGCTCAAGCATAAATTTTCCTCTCTCATCTACTGTGGCATCTGACAGACGAACCAATAGCATATACACAAATTTAAAAACTATTAGTGAACCACAAAGCTGATATTTTTAAAATGTCAGAGAAAACTCTGAGGGTAGCTGTGTGTGCAGAATTGTAATTGGAATACACTATCAGTATAATTTATCTTCTGAAGGATGGTAGAAATCTGAGGCAGAAGTAATACCTTTTTTTTTCTTCTTCAATTTGCATTCGAAGATTATCTTCTACTGGATCAAACGTTAGTTCTTCAGAGGGATTTGAAACAGCTACAGGAGAAATGATCAGATTTAAGCAATGACTATATGATGTCCAAAAAAGCAACTTCTAATTAGAATAAAAACTAGCTTTTAAGTGGTGGTTAACGAAATGAGAGTCATTAACCATTTCTCTCTTCAGGAAATGCTTCTTCAAATTCCTTATTTAGGCCTTACTTAGTAGAGGACACAGTCAATAACTAGTGATTTGAATCAAATTGCTTATAATTGAGTTTTTTCCTCATTAAAGACTGGAACATTAATTTTAGATATAAATAAAAGCAAGTTAAACATTCATATTTGGCCTAAAACACTATCAAATGCATTCAACTGCTTTTGGCAACAGTTTTGGCAACAAAAACAAGACCAGAAGTTGTGGCAAAAAGAAGAGCCTGAAGCAGCTCTTGAAAGAGAGATTAACTATGGAAAGCAATAAATTCAGATACTTAGTATAAATATGGAAAATATCCTGAAAATCTGTAAGAAAATTTTCAGGGTAAAGGAGAACTAAGGAAATACCTTAAGAGTAGCCTAAGTTAGCCTAAGAAAGCAGCTTATTTCCCTATCCTGTAACAGAGCTAGTTAACATGCAATACACAATATTCTTATTCTGAGAGATGGTAAAACAGTCTTTCCATCATGGTTTATGTGTTCAGTGGTGAAAGGAAATGTAAAGTTACCTACTAATGTTACAACAGTTTCTGTTTCTGGGATGAATGAGAAGAGTTTTAGGTTTCCCAAAAAAACATGTTTGACCTTTTTAACTAAAGAGAAATGAAAGAAACAAAAGATTTGCTGTACAATACATGCAAGTTTCCACCCCAACTATTATTTCTGCCAAGAAAATACATTCTATGTCGGTGTGTCACAAGGCCTGAGGAGCGCACCCGCTCTTCAAGGAGAGGAATTCTGTCTGGAATAAGAGGGCAGCAATGATCCCTCTCTGCCTGTCAGCACACCAGCTGAAACCATTAATCTTTTGTAGTAGCACCCTATAGCTTAATACAGATGAAGCTGAAAAGCATTTTAGTTCATTACTTAGCTCAAGCATGTCAATACAGACAGTCAAGGTGGACAAAGCCCACGTACAAGCCTCACTTCATACATTGAAAGGCTTTGCTGCGTGTGATTACAAAAGAAGGATAGGGTGAAGACATTTGTGGTGGGCAGGGTAACCTTAAAAGATAAAAATATAAACTGCTTGAAATGTTAAAGTGAACGAATAAGACAGGAGGTGGAAGAGATGCTACAACAGTGACTTTGTATAACAAGTTATACCTGAACACAAAAGATAATAAAAAGGTCATCATAACCATGGCAGAACCTCTAAGGAAAGAAGTAAACCTTTCCATGATTACAAGGAATAAGGATTTTCTGATTTGTCACATTTCATCCCCAAGAGTAGGCATGATGGAAAAGGAAAGCACAGAGCTACAGAGGGAACTTGTGGGGAAACACTCATTGCAGAGCTCCTGAGGATGCTTTTCTGAACTTCATGAACACAGAGCAGCCAGGCTTGAGGGAAATGTGCTCTTGTGGAACAAACTGAAATTATTTAGGGAGTTACTGGCTCTCAAGTGAGCTATGCTCACAGACCGTGTGAGAATCCTTATTATGTTTCCATGAATATTCCAGCCAGACCTAGTGTAAGCCAATTTCAGGTTAAAGGGGACTCTCCTGAGCACCCTGAAGTGCATTTGTCCTATTTGCACAATCTGTGACAGTGTCTGAGTTCAGGAGGCAGCAGCTCTAGCCCCTTATAAAGAAGGGAAATAATATAGGGTGGGAGAGAATAACATCTTAAAATGTTAATGTTGTTTCTGAAGTGAGGACTTTCCTTACATGAAAACATCACCAAATTCTGCTTGTTATTACAAAGTGATACGAGGCCAGAATATAGCTTTCCTTCCTTGGTTTATTAGGACATCTAGTACTTGGAAAAAGATTTTTATGTTAGCTCTGAAAAGTCAGCCAAATTTAGGCAAAATTTTGTCACTTGTACATAAAAACTGCAAAAGAATTTTTTTTTTCTGCTGATTACATGCTGTAGAAGGAATTATTTGGTTGCACATTACCTTCAGAAATAATAATAAAGCCTTTTATATGAGATGAAATTTATCACAAACAGGGCCCAGCAACCTCACCCATGAATACAGCTCTGCCCACTGTCCTTAGCTGGTGATGAGAGGCAGAAGCACAGCTGTGGACAAGGTGAGCAGCACGGTTTTGTGACTGGAAAGAGATGAGTATACTGCAAGCTAGTGGGGCCCCAGCAACAAAAAAAGCATTGGATAAATGGCTAAAACTTACACATCCCTGAGCTCAGGTCACAAAAGCAGAAGAGATCTGATTACAGTGTCACGTGAAGTCCAGTAGTAAGCCACGTTCAGGGCATGCCTGCCGGGGCACTGCTTTGTGAGTTCTCCAGTGTCTTTTCCCAAGCTGTGGCAATGCCCATTTCAGCTTTTTGTCGTGCCTGCTCATTGCAGCAATGTGTTTGTGAACTGAATAACATTCTGCTCTAAAGACTAGACCTTTTGGAATACACGTACTGTAATATATACAAAGGATCGTGGCTCTTTCCTGATGTTCCAAGCAAAAAGACATCTAAGATCTGGGGGACTGTATTTCAACACTTATGTTTCCTGCTCCTTCTCCCTTCTCCTTATTCCCTGCTACTTCTATTCTTGCTTCTCTTCCTCTTTACCTTTCCTGGCCCTGCAGTGGCCTCTTTCTGCCCCCTGGGCTTCTGCTGCCTCACACTCCTCTCCTCTTACCAGTCCAGGCAATTTCAGCTGAAGCAAGGAAGCTAAGGCAGAGGTTACTGGCTCACTGTATCTCATATCTAATGTTAGCATGCTTCAGTATATAGGCTCAGGAATTTGAAAATAATGTTAGAGGGACATTGAATGAATAGATTGTAAAACACAAAAATCATAACATTTACTCACAAATTTAATTTAGATGCCTAAGAAAAATATCCTTTCTTTTGGCTACAGGTTTTTTTTTCCTCTAAAGAGTTTCTTTTTATTGTATATACCTAACTTCCCATGCAGAAACAGAAAATGTATATTAATCACACATATACAAAGTACATGTAAATTATGAAGCACTGAAAAATCATGACATCAGCTTTTACCCACATACATGAAAAAATTTGCAATACATTAAAAGATGTAGTAGAGATGCTACTGCTAAAATATTAAGTATCAGATATAATTTCTGCAACTGCACAGAACACAAAGTGGTATCTTCTTTGTTCAGTCAGGGTTGACTTTTAATCCATTGCTTGACAGTTTGTCATATGAAACTCAGTTGTACAGTTTAGCTCTATGCTTTTAGTGTGCATCAGCTGAGATGATTTCATTCAGTTGGAGTGTAATACAACATGCACTTTTCGTGCCCCAGTGACTTCTCCCGGGCAACGAATGCAGTTGCTGCCATTTAATCTTGGGTAATGCAGCCCCAGGTTTCAGGGGTGTGGGGAGGTATGACATGCATGTTTAGGGAAACATCGGCTTTGTGTATACTAGGGGTTTCTGCTGGCTTACCCCCATCCAGTTCTGTGCAACAGAACTATCTTGGCAGCAGTCAGCAATGCGCTGATAAGGAGTATTAGTTTCTTTACATAAACATAACTGCCCATACAGCTGAGTGGCAAAAATTATGAATCCTAAGTTGTGAAGTCTTTTTTAAGAATACTGAGTCACTAGATGTAAAGAAGAGACTGACAGTGCTACCCAGTGGGGAAATTGCTAGCAGATTTTATGCCTACTTTCAGGGTAACTGTTTTTGCTTCATCTTCATATACAACCCATTTAGTGAAGTGAGCACAGGATACAATTGATACCAGCTGCCTGCTTAGAGATGAAGCTGAGCTCTGCATGAGTTGACAGTTCATATGATAAAGGTTTGTAAGTTTTGGTGCTTTTTGTCCCATAAAGAAGATTGTAAGAGGCATTTTAAGATACAATTATTTTATTCTAATGAAAGGGCCAATTTTGGAGTACAGGAAGTAGTAAATTTAACAATACATTCCACATGATCAAATCACACAGTACCAGAAAGAAATTGTAGCACCTGCTAACTGGATCACTATTTCAAAGCCATGTGGAAAGCATGGATGAAACACACTATTTCTAGTGTGAGATATCAAGTGTTATCACCATAGTTTACTGCAAGCTGGCAACAACTTGAAATACTCTGGCAGATTCTTGTTTACAGTCAGAAAATTTTGCAAGAAACTCTCTGTGACCCTGAACTTTATACTCTCTGGAGTGCTCATATATTTTTAAACCTGAGTGTATCCTGGAAGTCAAACTCTTAGGGATTTATTGTCTTGTACCTCAAATAACATTGTGCCCTGCCCTCCAGCTGTACTTTTGCAGTCAAATATTTTCATTTTTTCCACTGGATAGTCTTGTGTTTATCTGCTTAAATTTATAGTCACTTGAAGTAACCAAATTTAGAATTGACTTTGGTATTCTATTAATATATTTACTGCTTTATTTATCAGCTTTGCAGTATTTGGCAAACTTGAGCTTTAGTGCTTTCAAACTGGAACATATGTTGTAACTTGTTTGGTTTTTTTTTTTTTTAAGAACTACTCATTATTCAGGATCATCTTACAAGTGATTCCCTTTTTCTTTCTTATGCTTCCCCTGGGCCATGTCAGCCTATGTTTGTCACTGGGCACCACGTGTGTACCTTGTACAAAAGCAAAGATGAGCAGGCACAATGTAACTCAGGAGAAGATGAAAATATCCTAATGTCTGGATGAGTTTATACTGCGGGTTTTAGAGCAATTTACTTAACCCTAATGTAATATATGTTTTAAATTTTCAGCCAGTTTGTCATAGAATACACTGAAACAAACTGTCCTATTTTCAGCATTTTACAAGTTAATGGATATGCAGGGGATTAAGGACATGTATTTTGTTGATTTTGATTTTTATTTTAAAATTTATTATTTATTTTTATTTTAGTAAAAGGGTCTATTGGTATGCTGCTTTTTTGTTTTGTTGTGTTTTTCTGTTTGTTTTTGTAACATTAGATTGCTTATTGTTTTACTGGCTTACTACTGGCCCAAACTAACTTCCAATGTACATCTGGAATGCAGATCTATATTTCCATCTCAGTGAGCTGTTTTTTCTAAATACAGACTCACACTTCAATTCCCTCAAGTTTCTTCTTTGAAACTAGTCATCTATATTTTTCTTCCTGAAAATACATGGCATACAAAACAGAAGGCGTTACCTTCATGTCAGCTGCACTTAAGCCATGCAAGCTTCTGAAACCATCATGACTAAAAATTCTCTGTTGCTTTCCAAATATACATATAAAATATACTGGGGGGGAAAAAAAAGACAAAAACCAAAGCAGCTTCAAGTTTAATATGTTCCATACATGCCAGTTAATCTAGTGGAACAGTAACATAGTTGGGTCTTAGCCAGGAACCCCCTACTAACTCAGATTCTTGCCTACACTTAATAAATACTTTTCACCATTTGATTACAGGCAATTACTCTTGCATCATTTATTTTGTTCATAATATTAGATAAAATCATACCTGATATGTTTGAATGATCTTTCTCTGCCTCCCAAGAACGGGTGTGGTTTGTCATCCATAAGCTTTGAGGCTTTGCAAGCATTCATTTCTACAAAATCCAAGAGCTTTCATGGGAAAAAAAAAAAAATCTCTTTTCTAAGCTTTGTCATGCTTTTCTTGAAAGAAAAGGATGGAAAATTCTTCTGAATTCTGTTGCTTATGGCAAACCTGAGACATTAGGAATACACTACAACCAATATCCAGACTGCAGTTCAATATCTGTGGTTGTCAGTACAAACACTGGTGACAATGCACAGAAGCATTTATTCTGACTGTACACTAAATTTATAGCAATGTCATTTGAAAGAATATTAAGGAAAAATGAGCAGACATGTTTATCTTTAATTGCTTCTGTTTCAGCTGTGTATAAGTATAGATGGGCCATGAAGCTGATACATAACTTCAAGTTAGACAATAAATGAGGTTTTGACCTTGATTCAAGAAGTGAGTGCTAACCAAACAAATGTATATGGCTGTACCAGTCTGAACAATTTTGATCTTTCTGCTACAAGGTATTAGTTAAAGTCCTTTCATCTGCAAGAGAGAAGTAGAGGAGATGGAAAGCACAAAGGAAAGACACCATTATTGGTGAAATCAATATATTATGACCATGGGGATGCACTATAAATTATTTAGTTTAACTCTTGGTCCAAATAAGAGAAAAGGTGTTGGGCTGAAGCTCCTCTATCACGGATCTGATTTTTTTTTTCTGTGCAAAGAGCAGAGAGATGTGCTAAGACCCCACCTCAGTTAAATGCACAATAAAGACAAAAGTACTACAGAAAGTTTTGTTTCCACTCTCCCACATGGCTAGTCCAATGGCTGTCTAAAACAGTTTCCTAAATGCTTTTTTAAATGTTGGTATGATTTATGAATTTTCCAGAAAATTTCTGAAACTGCAACTATAGCATTTCATGTCACCAGGAACATCATTCTTTGAGAAGATTTCAAATAGGCAAACGTTTTTCAGCAAAGAAGGAATGAATTTATTTTCTTTAGCTATTTCAGCAGAAAATAAAATGGCAGAAGTTTTTCTTCTTCCTGCAGGTTGTTCTGAAATGCTGGATATCACACTTGCCGTGCTATTTCTCATCCACCCCTTGCCTTGTCCTTTACATGATCAGCTAGATAGAAATTGCTGTTCTAGGTCTGACCTTGAAAAACTCGCAGAAACACAGATGTGAAAGAGCTCTGTTTGTTGTTTACAGTTCATAAGATTACCCAATTTTTGTTTATTACAGAGAACTTTCATGGAGGAAACCTATACTGAAACAGAACTAGTCAAACCGCCCAACACACCCACTGGACATGGCCAGAAGAAAGAAGCTTACAGCACCTTAAACTTCATATTTTTCTTAGTGAAACTTTCTACCAACCTTGTAGAGCCAAAAGAGAGAGGTACTCAAAGATGTCCTGAAGTTAAGCAAACAAGCTTAGGCCTAGCATTTGTAGCCTGTGTGCATAGAACCAGATTTATTTTTTGTTTTGCTCCACCTCAAGTCCAGTTTTAGAATCATAGAATCTTTCTGGTTGCAAGGGACCTTGGAAGCCTGTGGGGTTCAAACTGCTCAAGGCTGGGTGAAAACTGAACCAGATTATGTCCAGACATATCGTGAAAACTCCATGTGCAGACATCCTGCAGACTTCTTTGGTGACTGTTTCAATGTGTAACTACCCTCACAGAATCTTAGTATCTTAATTTAATAGATCAAACTAGAGAATTGAAAAGCTTCTTCTCCAGATTCTGTCTTGATTATGTGTTAGACACCAGAAGGAGTTTCTAAATAATAATGCAACTCACACTGAAATTTTCAGCATTTTATACGAAATACTTACTGCAGGAAAGCTTACAGAGACTGCAAGCTATTCCAACACCAGTGAAATGCCAAAGCCAGTGTCAATAAAACTGAGTACCAGGTAGCTGTGCTACAAGTTCATGACTCCTAATAAAAATATGACTTGATCTAAAAATGTCTTTGCTCTTTTCTAAGATCTGATAGCAGAATTTGAGTGGGTCATATGGGAAGCTTAAAAGGAACACACAAGTAATCTCACAATTTTCTCTGACAGTTCAGGAAGACATATGTACAAAGACTTCCAGTAAATATCAGTATTCTCTTTCTTGAAGACAAGCTGAAAGGGAAAACTCATGCCTGCCTCTAGAATTTAACATTGCACATAGTAAAACATGCTAAAAAGAGTAATAGCAAAAATACAGCAAAGAATAAAACTACAAAACACCCTAGAAGGACTGAAGAGAAACCTGTGGAAAGAAAGTTCTGTGTGAGATCGAGGCCTGAAGGGACAGGTGTAAGAAGTGTCTTCTTATTAGAACACACTCCTACAGTTTTAAACTTAAGTCCTATGAAATACTGGGAAAACCTCAAAACATATTTCCTAAGAAGAAACCTCAAGTACTGTGGCAAGGGAATCACTGCAGCTTGTCTATCTGCTGCTTTGAATCTGCTTTTTTCCTGATTGTGATCATCTTTGCAGAAGAACTTAGTAGATACAAAAATTAAAAGCTCTTCAAGAGCTCGTAGTTTCAGCCGTAAACAATGCTGACTAGAAGCACAAAATAGCATTCAAAACCAAGAGAGTAAGTTTGTTACGGTGTCTAACTTCACAGTTACCGCAGGATAAAGTCTAATAACTTGCAATGTCCTACGCAACTACTTATATATGTTTTCAAAATTAATTGTCCCTAATTGTTTCAAGCATTTGGTTAGAAACTGATTTGGCAAATATTTCTAAGAGTACCTAATATGTTACAATACTTGTACAAAGCAAATTCCAAAGTATCTGTATCTTTGGCGGAGTAAAACTCTTAAAAAAAGGCAAAGACATACTGGTTTTGAATTTTCATCCAGTTGTGCTATTGGCATCTTTGTCTTAGCAACAATGAAAAATCAACATCCTTTTTAGCAAGCTCAATCTTACGAGCTTTCTGTCACTCAGAATTCCTATTTCCTTTGAAATAGACTAAAGAAATTAAACTCATCCCTAAAGAAAATGGCCTTGATGCCACTAGAGGTCACCCTAGGAATAAAATCAGTGCACTGCATGCACAAGAACTTTCACAAAAACACCACTCTTGCTTGACATTTCACACACAAATGTATATAAGAGCATAACAAACAGAAACATTGTGAATATCAAAACTGTGAATTCCTAAAAGAAATCTTTCCCTTATTCTGAGGCTATTGCAAACTGACTACACTGCTCTTTAGCATATTTTAGCCCTTGGATGCCTGGTAGCACTGGGCACATGTTGCCTTATCTCTTGCAAAAAAAAAAAAAAAAAATCCCAACCAAACCAAAAAAACAACCAAGCAAAAAGAAAACTCCTTGAAATGATGGACTTCAGATTATTTCTCTAAAGTTCTTTATTTAGCCCATACATAAGCTATCATTTTTCAGCACAAAGAATGATGATCTTAAAACAGGCCATCTATTATCCTCCATGGACTCTGCTGGATTTGTGTGGGAAAACACAAACTGCCAGTTTCCTCAGCTTCTGTCATTTTGTGATTGAAAACACTTGCATCTCTTCATTTCATGGCATTAGTACAGATCAAGACTCTTCTGCTTCATATGAAAAAAGTTAAATGTCATCTCAGTTACAAGATGTAAAGCAGTGAAAGAAATCAAGCTCATTTTATTTAAATATGGATTTATTTAAATAACAGATTAACTCTGATGCAAACCAGCAGTTTGGAAGTGCTATGTGCTTTCCATTCACACAGATCACAGCAGATGAGTTCAAGACAGTTATAATTATTAGACTAATTAATGTTATTTATGTCTGTAAGAGGCTGCAGTGGTTGCAGAGAGGACTACCACACACTTCCTAAACATACCTTGTATCCAGAGCAGGTACAAACCATGGTGGACCAGCATTTCCAGTGGCATGAGCCACATTGGAAGGGTTTAAGGACAGATTGGATGGAACTTTGAGCAACTTGAGAACAGCTCTTTGAATAACATCAAAAATACTGAATCTTATTTCTAAAATTCAAGTTACAAAACCTGGAAAAACAAGTGGGTTTTTTGTTTGGTTTGGTTGCAGTTTTTTAATAAAATATTGATAAAACTGTGCCTTAATACTGAAATCTGTTCAAAGGATGCAAATTCCTTACAAAGACTCACATGTCCTTTTTTTTTTTTTTTTCATTTCAAGTAGCTTTACAGAGACAATGGAGTTGGGCAGTAATTTACTCCCAATAAACCTCCTCAGAAGCAAAAAGGTTTTGCCATCAGGCTCTGCATTTTACAGAAATACTACTTTAAAGCATCATAAGATAATGCTTCACTAGAGTCAAATAAAGTACCAACTTTTCTTCTACAACACTGCAAACCCCAGGGAAAGCTTTTCTTTCCATTCTTTTCTCCCATCTTTTCCACCCAGAAGCATGTTTGTGACCCAGTGTTTTTGCTGTCTATACTTAAGCAGTGTGCACATTATTTCATTTTAAATACTGCCTTGAAGTGCAGTTAGGCATGGAAAAAGGAACTTTAAATCCCGCCTAAAAATGCAGCTAAGCATGTTAATCTGAAAGATCTTAACGAAGATAACTAAAATAAATTATTTGCATAATAAGGTATTTTTTGCAGTTAATAAAGATGAAAGGTATACTGAGATGAATCCTTGCAAATTTACATAAAGTATTCAGTATTTCTGGTGGTGTACTGACAAACTTTGAGCATCCCTTGTCTCTGATGATACCTCCCATCTATTTGTGTCCTTTTTTAATTCCCAGCATATGGTATTTTAAAAGAGATAGCTAAGAGCAATGGGCTAAATAGTAGTGTTTTCCTTCAAAAAGAAATCCACATCTTAAGCACAGCCATAAGGGAAACAGATCTACCCTCTTTAAAATCCAACTAGAATAGTTTCTTGAAGAGTTTTAACCATAAAATGCTTTAAGTTAAGAAAAAAACAAAGGCAGCTGGAAGATGTTAACTTGGTTTCTAGTTGAAACAATGGTGTGTTTTATTTCATGTTGGGATTTCAACAGACCCTTAATTAGACTTTTGACCATGCAGTTTTCATTTAAAAATATCTTGATGTTATTCTGATCATCAAGAAGTTCCTGGGAGACTTGACACCTGTTACTCTTTGAAAGAACATTTATCCAGAAAGGCAGGCAGGCAAATAATACTCCCCAACTCATAGAATAAATATTAAGCCTAAATATCCAGAGTATTCAAAATAATAATGTAAATACTGGAAAATACTTTGTGCTGTCCAGACTTAGTGAGAATAAGCAGACAGCAATGCTCAAAACAAAAGGCGAAAACACACGGGTTGCCTGCTATGATGTGAAATACTAATAGAATATTCACACTGTGAATGTATAGCAGGTAAAGTCACTACTATGGTATTTCCTAAGGACATGAAAAATTATACCTAACTATGTTATGAAAAACAGCTTAGTTGTTGAAAATAGTATTTGAAACACAATTTTTCTACGTAGTAAAAAAGTCAGTGTACAAGACCAGATATTATCATTCAGATTGAAACACGCATTCAGAATATATTAGTTCATTTTTCAAAACATTGAGTAAGGAATTCTCATAAACAGCACTGCTATGATTCATCTTGATGTAACTTGTAAGAGTGGCAAAAAAATTATTAAATAGATGGTATTCAAACCTGGAGTGAATTAAAGAAAAAATTCCATGTTATTCTGATGATAACACCTTTAGATTGAACTTCAGAGGATGGAAGGGGAGGGCAGGGAAGCAGAGGAGTTGGACAGGACTCACAGCAATCATCTAGCCCTCTTCAGGGCTGACCAAAAGTGAAAGCATATTACTATTAAACCAGGGTGTTCAAATGCTTTTTAAAAAGCCAGGTATGGGGCATTGATGACCGGTCTATGAAGCCTGTTGTTGGTAAAGCATCTTTTCCTAATATCAAGTCTGAACCTCCCCTGATGTAGCTTTGAACCTTTCACATGTCCTGTCAGCGGATAACAGGAAGAAGAGACCAGCAATCCCTTCACTTTCCCTTCTCATCCTGATAAAAATCAACTGAGTTTGATTCCTGGGCTTTATTGACATGGACAAAATTATTTTTAGTGCTGATATTTTTAAATCAAAATAAAAAGCGATAAAGGTATGAAACGATAACATCATCACCAAAGCTTGAGATGCATGGGTAAATTAGAAAGAGAAACTGTTTTGTTATTCTGAAGTAACTTACTCATCTGACTTTTGGAAGAAAAGATAGTCCCCAAATTTTCTCTCATTAAGAGACAAGTGTTCTCTATCTTATGTATACACAGAAATACACATATCAGCTGCAATCTGGTCTGAGTTAGCTCCATCTTTTAAGTGAAGTAGGTCCATGAAGGCACATTTTGGGATTCTTTTATGGATCTAAATGAGGGGGGATCTAAGCTGTGATTGCCCCAGCAGTTTTCTGTCAAATTTTGGCTGAAGTTTACTGTCCCCAAAGTGGAATTTGCTTATGAACACTCCTAGGCCGTTTCAGTACAAAGTCAGTGGAGTCAGCTTAAAGCATCTTAAACCAAATTTGGATGACTTTACACTTATGTGAACAACTTACGCAGACACTTTTAGCTTTACAGCTGTGTCAACAGAAACTGCAAGAAATAACCTCTCAACTTCAATAACTAAATGCGAGAGAAATGACCTGTATATGCCTTCAGTCCCCCTTGGAATGAGAAAAATTAAAAAGAATGTTAGATTGTGGCAACATGGCTACTAGGTCAGCCTCAGGACAAATCAATGTCTGTTAATGGGAATTCAGATTAGACTCATCAGAAACCAGACTCCCAAATCTGAAAGAATTGTGTATTATTTTCCTCACCACACATAAAATCAGATGCCTTTTGAGTCAAATTTTGGGCAAAATTCATAGAGTCCATGTTCTTTGTGGCATGGACAATTGTAAAAATACTGTGGCAAAAAACTGTCGTAGAAAATACAACCTGCCTCCCAGGCAGTTTCAACCCTGGGAGAGTTTGTTGCCCCTGTTGTATCCTATTGTATCTGAAATGTTATGTTCTTACCTAGAGCTGCTCTCTGAATCTGCCTCTGGATTATTTTTCCTTTCAGATGGTCTGCAAAAGACATGAAATGCAAATAATTAGAATTCAAAATGTCAAAAATTAATGAAGTCATTGCCTATTTCCCACCATTTGAAACTCCTTGTGCTGCTGGCCAATTTTAGGGTTATTTTTGATTCATGGGACAAGTAGATTTCAGAGTTCTCTGCTCTCTCCTGGAAGTAAACAAGTAGGCACAATGTGATTTACATATACTGGGATTTAACTGTCCAGTAAGAAAGACTGAAAATGAAGCATTTACTGTCAAGCACTTTCACAGGATAATGATCTCCTGCTGCTAGATACAAAAGAGGTCCAAGTGGGACCAGAAGACATACAGAATTCCAAATATTTGTTCGAACAGACTTAAAGGTGCTTATGAGATAGTAGGTCACTAGTCCACCCCTTTGCCAGTGAAAAACTAATTCTCCACAGTCCATTTTTTTCTGTCTGTCTTGCTCCATTTTAAATATCTCATGTACTAGAGCTTCTGCAAGTTCTGCTGTTGTCCTGGTTCTGGCCAGGGTTAATTTTTTCAGTAGATGGGAGGGGACATGGCAAGGACCATGAGGTTATTCTGTACCACCTCACATCATTGCTGGGGGCAGGGGAAAGGGACACTCTTTTGGGGAGAAGGGTCAAGTAAACGTGGCAGAGGGAGCCATCCTGTGTTGTCTTATATTGGGGAGGTTTTCTGTGTGAATGGTTTCTTTTCCTGTACCCTCTTGTCATTAGCATCGTTGCTGTTACTGCTTGTTTTCTTATTTCATTGCTGTTTCCAGTAAATTGTTCTTATCTCAATCCCTGAGTCCCTCTTTGTCTTTCTTACCTCCAGCAGTCCTGTCCATCCCACCACAGCTGGGAAGGGGAGGGGAGAAAGGGCCAGTGAGAGAGAGAAGTGTATGGTTTGGAGAGTCTTGGTGGGGGCACTGAGTTGGGGAGTAACATTCCTAAATCATGGCAATTACTCAACAGGACTCCCTGTGTAGATGTCATTGGTTTTCAATCAGAAATGAACCACTTCTGTTACCTCAACATTCCTAGTTAGGCTCCCATGCCCCATATATAATTCACTTTTATTCTTCTTTTATCAATTTCCTCCCTGATCTATGACAATGGGCCGTTTTTCCAATTATTCCAAACAATAATTAGATTATCACATGGGAAGCCATTATTCATAGATATTAATGGAAACAATAAAGGAAAACATAACCCTAAATATGGAATTTCAGCAGTATATATATCCTGAAGGGGGATGGGATTATACCTCTCAAGTTTTCAAACTGAAACAATTTCTAAGCAGAGATTTGTTCATAATATTTACTAAGCTGTAAATCTGGATACCAGGTAAAGAAAAAAAATCCATGCTAAATTAACTTTTTTCCTCCAGACCTGTGATTATCTATATCACATTAGTATGTATTTTGAATAAAAAATGTCATTTTGCTTACAAGTGAAGTCTTACAGCGTAAGCTAATCAGAGGCAAATTAAGTCATTAAAAGTTGGGAAATGCTTAACTAGAGAATATAAAAAAACATTTAAATTCGCAGGTCATGAGAATTAGGTTGTTCTGTGAGCACAAAAGAACCATAACAAATTAAATTTCTTTGGAAATTATGAGAATAATTGTTAAGTATTTAGTAGCATTGTAGGAAATGTATTATTTGCAATACATTACAGTATAAAAGTCAAGCTTTGTTGTTTTGAATGTTTATAGAAAACAAACAATAGAAAATGGCCTACCTACTCTTTGACTATAAAATAGATATAGAGCTGTATTTTTATGCAGAGGAAGTTTTATTCTTTTAAATTATTTTTAATTAAACCAATGAATTTTTCTGTAATTAAAGTTATCTGTAAAATTAGGAAAAAGTTAACTGTAAAATTAGGAGAAGCCTTCAGCTACTGAGAAACAGATGAAGTGAAATAACTAACTTCACCTAACCCTGTTATAAAAACAAATAAATCCTCCATCTCAGCTATACTAACACTCGACCAAAAAATCACATTCAGTTAAATAAGCTGATTCCTGTAACTATAGAAAAAAACCCCTTGATTACTAATTTTTACCAATAAAAGCCCAGTTGAATGATCAACATTCATGCTATTTGTGCTTTGAAAACTCTATAAAGCAACTCAGTTGATTTCAAAACTCAGTGAAATGTGATTAAACACGCTACTTTTTCCTCGAATTGCTTTTTGTTACTCTATTTAGATCCTTGTACTCTACTGCACTGTGTCACATAGTGTGATGTTACTCACTCAATATTGAGCCATGAGACAGTCACGAAACAATTTGTAGTAATCCTGAAATTCATCTCAATGGATTACGATTAACAGAGGTGCCTCAGACACTATCTATACATTTATCTTTCTGTAAGGGCTCACAAACTCTCTTTCTTAAGCACTGTGAGCTGCAAAAGGCAACTGCCACTGTCATTTGAAAAAAATGGTTCTAGTAGGGACAACAGGCTTTTCATCAAGAGCCACCTGAAAATAACAGTGACACACAGTTCTCAATCCCGTCAATAAATGGTGTTATTTCTCCTTCTTTAACCTTGCTAGAAACAGATCATCAGCAATCTAAATGTTTTGTGTTTCAAGGGGCAATGAGGTCAACTGAAAAAAAGCAAGCCAAACGAGTCAATGAGAGTAACATCAAGCAGATAGACAACAGCTTGCCATCAATACAAATATGTGGAAACACAAGAACATTGGGACTGGTTTTTAAATGATTATAGCCAAGAGGCTTGACTTTCAATTACGTAGAATTTACTCTGAGCCCAGCTGGGATAGAAACTGCAGAGGCTGCAGAAGCTCTACTTGTAGTGCAAGATTTATCAGACCATTCAGCAGTGTGAAACCATCCCAGATGTTCCTCTCTCCTTTCGTTCTAGCCTTTGTACCCTTCTGCTCCATCCATGACATGGACCATGATGTTGCAAGAAAACTTCTTCTATTTGGAAGATTTATGAAAGAATGAGAAGTCTGAATCAGACTACCTGTAACTAGAGAGGAACCAAAGAAAACTTCTCCATCAGCTAGAAAAATCAAACTCCAGCCGTACCATTCTTCTAGCAAAAGAGTTTTCTTTTTCTTCTTTAAATAGAAATAGAAAGGTGACATTTATCCAATTCACATAGTCCAAACTGCCTTTTCAGGGCAGCAAAAACTGAACTTCATTTCCCAGAAAGCTTCCTGAGGAGAAACTGATACTGTATTATGGGAAAAGCAGGCCAAACACAAATTCTGATTCGGGGAACATGGCAGTATCATGAGGCACCTGACTATAATTCCATACCAAGACTTAGCCAGCCAGATATGATTTAATCTTTCAATTTGTTTTAATCCAATTTGAAATTTGACAGTTTGTTTAGATTTCATTTGGGAAAAAATTTGTTTTCATGTAGAAGCTCTTATTTTTGACAAACCCTTAAGATTTTCTGTGTATGTTTTTGATTAAAGTAATCTTGTTTTGTTTTCAATATAAATACTTGTGGGGGAGAATGAATGTTTCTGACCTGCTCTACTTTTCTGCCTCTGAGAACACCGTTGCCTCAATGCTAGGCTTGACGTTCATAACTGACAGAAGTAGGGGATGATTCCAGTACTGTTGCCTGCACAGATCTTCCCATATAAACAAAAGGAAGATTTCAGTCTTAAGTACTGCCAGTTCTACAATCTTCATAAACACAAATATTTACCCAAAGAAATATGAGGAATTGCATTCTCATAAAAAATCCCACTGTGTCTTCTGATTGCAACAGTATGAAGTTGTAGATGAGGTAGTGCTTAAATGTGGTTTGCAAAAATTGAATTTAAGATGTGGAGAACATCTCTCAACATATGGCTAATTACATTTTCTGAAGTTTTACCAGAAAAGAAGCTAAAAATAGGTCTATAGCTGATACCAAATAATTTTTTCCAGCAGAGTCATTCTTCATTTGGAGATAACAGTCCCAATAAAATGTTGACTGCTGCAACTCCACATGTTTTGGCAAGAAAAGTAGTTTTGGGGAATTTAAGAATTCACTCAGCATGCAGCCAGCTGTCATTAAGGCTGTGATGAATCTGTTGGTTTTGGCCTGCATTTCTGGACACATGTACCATCCTGAGATACAGAAAAGAGATGAACTGGTAACACTGAACTTCAGCTTTGTGACAGGAGACAAAAACAAGGAGGGAGATAGAGAGGACAAGATGGAATAGAGAAATCTAATTAAGATTGATGTAAACCAGAGGGAAGTATCCCATATGATGACTAAATATGACAGAATACATAATTTGAATAATATGGCTGTCCTTTAACTTCTTGTCTTTGCATTGTTCCAGAGTGTTTCAAGCATCTGAAATTACCTTCCAATGTATTACAGACAATAAATGCTTTGACCTGAAGCATATGCTCTGGGACAACACAAAAGTGAATATGTTACAATTTTAAAAAAACACTGATTTAAAATGTGTTTTTCTTTGTTTGGGTCCATGCTACACGTTTTAAAACTTCTCTTATGTTTAATTAGATCCTCAATATAATACTATTATAAGTATAGTATAAGTTCCAAAGACTGCTAACTCAAGAAATGACAGGTTAAAGCCTTTGTCAATGACTTCTCATCCTTGTTATTTTTTTAGTATTTTTCTATTATTTTACATTTTCCAAGCCTGCATTTATCTTAATACATCCTTTCATCATGGAGATGCTGAAACCTTCACACCTCAAATAGGATGCTGTATGTTTTACTTTCTTCGTTGTTAAACCATTCTTGGTGTCACATAAAATATCTAGCAGAACATCCTCTTAGGCATCCAGGGCATCTGATTCCTGGAATTCACCCTCCAGGGATTTTGGGTCCCTAATCATGCTATATTGGTATTAGATGTTTCTTTTTTTCTTCTGTTTCTCACACTGCCACACCAGTCAATAGGCTGGGAGTGCACAAGAAGCTGTGATGGAACACAGCTGGGACAGCTGACTCCAGTGGATCAAAAGGCTATTCCACACCACGTGGCATCATATTTAGTTAAAAAAGGCTAGGGTGAACAAGAATGAAGCAGAGGCATTTGGAGTGATGGTATTTGTCTTCCCAAGTCACTATTAGGAGTGAAGGAACCCTGCTTTCCTGGAGATGGCTGAACACCTGGCTGTTGACAAGGAGTGAAGGAATTCCTTATTTTGCTTTGCTTGCACAGACAGGTCTTGCTTTAGCCAATAAATTCTCTTTATAGCAGCCTTCTTACTTTTACCTTTCTGATTCTTTCTCCAGTCCCATCAAAGGGGAGCAAGCAAGTGGCTGTGTAGTTCTTAGTTGCCACCTGGAGTTAAACCATGATAGGAAATAAGTGGGGGTTTTGTTTGTAATGCAATGTCCCTATATTTGCAGTTGGACTCAGCTACCACCAAACTATGAAGACCAACTCAAGACTCTGGATCTATTAAATCTGATTCAGGAAGCTGCATGCACCCATTTGATAAGAATGGTCCGGCTAATCATAAGATAAGAAGTCCGGCTGAATGAGCAGAAATTAAAGCTCCATATTGAGCAAATAATCACTCAGACAAAGAGGGAAGCAATCACATAACTTCCATGAGCCTTGTACAGATGTATTTTTAACTGAGCTTGAGGTTAGAGTTGTAACAGCTTACAAAGTATTCCTGGTAGTAGGAGACATTGAACCTAAGTGTAGATATTCAAATGGAACAAGTTCTCAAATTGAGAAGATCAAACAGAGATAGTTATAGGAAATCTTACCAGAGGTGTTAGAATATTTTTTAAAATCTGGTGATGAAATTGTATGAGAACACAGTCTATGATAAAAAGTATCTGACAAGAAAAGTCATGGAACTAAAAAGAAAAAATCTTGTTCTAATGCAAAATCCTGCAGCACTCAGAGCAAATAAACCATTCAGCCTTTCTCTGACCCAGAGAAATATTTGGGACAAATTCTCAATTTTCTTTTCAAACTTTGTCCTTCTCCAATGGCAAAAAACATGTCAGTTGGCTCTATTAGGACAATGTGCAGAGACAAAGTAATGTGCATTAGTGAACTGGCTCAACACTATGTCTGATGGAAATGCTTTATTTTGGAATACATGGTTGGCCAAATCCCCATGTAATTTGATTAGCTTCTCATTTTCAGAAAGCCTGAGGTGGCATCAGAGAGGAAACAATATTATTGCAGCACTCAGGGCCCCCCTGAATGCACACATATTTTTCAAGGTATGAAGTACTGCCCTCATCAGCATTAAAAATATATGGATGACAATACCTCAGGTAACATACTGTAGAGTATAACCTGCTGCACCAAATTTCTGCCTTCTGCAGCAGTTTAAGATTTTACTGCCTCTCCTTTCTCCTCTTCCCTCTCCCTTCCCTCCATCCCAAAGTTTGCTGTCAAAGGTGACTGCCCCACAGCAGAAGATGTAGAAGGAAATGTCTGCCCATGTTCTGGCTGCTGTAGCACAGTTTGGCACATCAGCACGAGCATACCAGCAATTTAAGCTGAGACACTATCATCGACTCAACTACAATGTCTGAAATACAAGTAAACACTCTCTTTTGCCAGCTGGGAAGAAAAGACTGGAGAAAGTAACTGCCAGCAAAGAGATGGGCCAGATGATTGGGAGCAAGGTAGCTGATGGGATTTAATAGAACTCATCAGTCGGAGCTCCCAGGAAAGACAACGGGTTCAGAATTTGAAGCAGAACCCTGACTTCCACAAATTCACAGTTGCAAACCATAACCTAAGCTCAGCACATTACCAAACACACACAGAAATACACAATTTTCCCAACATAATCTCCTTCCTTGGAGTTTAAATATCCCAGATTCAAATGCATATTTTACTATGATGTAGGATACTGCACATTTTGAGATTACTACTTAAAATATCTGACTGGGGCATGACCCCTTCCTTGCCATACTCAGTTGAGACAATAACAGGTTTTACTGACACATTTAATACCTTCAAGCATGATCAAATTTACAAACAGAAAGCTTATGAGATAGCAGTCTCTGCTGGTCATTGCTACAGGATGACAATCTATTTGACTTCTCAGGAAGAATTTCTTCACTGAAATGGTGTTCAGGCATTGGGATGGACTGTCCAGGGAGGTGGTGGAGTCACCATCCCTGGGGGCATTCAAGAAACAACTGAACATGGCACTTAGTGCTATAGTCTAGTTGAAGAGATGGTGACTGGTTAAAGATTGGACTCAATCATCTTGTTCATTGAGCTACTCAATATACAGCCCTCTAAACTCTCTATCCATTTCTATGCATTTACTTCTAACCTCCATATTAAGTCTCCTCTCCTTTTTCTTCATGTTGTTGTTAATTCTGGCCAGAGAACTTTTTCCCCTCACAAGATTATGAGTTACACTTTCTGATTGTTTGGCCTGCATTTCCACAGCATCCTTTATCCCACATTTTTTTTTTTTCTAATAGCCTTTCATACATTCTGGCTGCTAAAAAACAACAAAAAAAAAGCTTTGATAGGGTTAAACAGCAAAACTGTAGAGAAACTGAATTTATTTTCCTGCCGACATCATTCTGGACCTCTATCTTCCTCTAAGTACAGACTGTCATAGGCTACATAGGCAACACAGGCCTTAATTGTTGAAGTGTTCCCAAAGATCCCATGCATCTAAATGAGGGAAATGCCAGCATGTACCACAACTCCTCCTCACCCAAAGGCACAGGACTTCTTTCCATAGGGAGCAGAATATGGGAAGTGGCTGGTGCACATAAATTCCTAAAAATCCAGATACTCAACACTGGGACATCTAGGATAACCAGCATAAAACACTAAGGGCTCTGGACTGCAGCTCAGCATCTCCTTGAAACTGGAAATCAGAACCTGGATGCTTTTTGAACGTAAAAAAAAAAAAAAATGCTTGGACCTTTATTTTCATGTCCCAAGGTTGGCTGTCACTACTTATTTCCAACCAGGCATTTTTAGCCATGCATGGATCTACAGCAGCAAGCATACTCCAAGGGACTTCAACAGAAGTACATGTTATGTCTGGATACTCCACGGGGAGAAGATAGGCAGCTCAGTCAAAAAAGTAGTACTTCTGTATGTGCCGTAGCAATGGCAGTTCGTTGCATTCAGGAATTAAAGTGAACAGTTTTTTGGGGGGGATTTACTTGGTCTTGTTTTTCCTAGATAGCTCTCCTGAATTTAGGTACCTAACTTTCACTTCAGCTATATCTTAGATTCCAGAATGCTATTTTAGGTATTGTCCAAAGTGAACAAATATTCTGTTTATCTATTTTCATATGCTAGAAAAGAAACAGAAATTATGCACATCTGGAAACTGTTGGTCTATTGTTTATCACATCTATTTGTTCATGAATTAAATATTAAGCTGGTCCAAAATGCATGACTGAAAAGTAATGCCTTATGGATAAGGAGCCATAATCCGTGAATGTAGTGCTCTGGAGGCTCATATGACTAAATGTAGCTTATCTCTGGATTATTTCTTAGAAATTAATGTGAAGAGAAAGAATAAGGAAGATAGTCAGAGAAATAGCTTTGTATACAGCTCCTATCCTTTTCACATTTTCAAATATGCAAATTTAAGAAGGATAAAAAATAAATACAGGGTTCTTAAAAGCACAAACAAATAAAGTCAAAACCAAAGGATTTTACCCTCGACAAGTTTTCTGGTAATAATACACTGGTCTCAGTTAATATTTTAAGCAGAGAATGACTATATCCAAGTTTTAGATGAACACAATTATTTTCTGTTACAATACTGCCTTCACGGCTTTGTAATTTCTATGCAACAATTTGATGCACAGTTTCATTTTGTGACATTTCTTCTGGCCAGAGCTGTCCAACATAAATTTAAATATAGAGTTCCAGGGCTCACTATATACCTCAGTTTCAGAAAATTTTAAAATTTTGCTCTTACTCAAGGAAGTGTCCTGGCATTGAGCACATACTGCTGTGTAACTTCTGGTCAAATGAGACAGACTGATGTTAAGAATCTGACAGATATGACACAAAATTAAAAATAAAGTAAAAAAAAAAAAACTTTACTATGCTGAAGCTGATTAGATATTCTACCATGTTTTGAGGCCACGCATATAAACATTTCAGGGTGACGGAAACAAGTCAGAGAAAGAATGAGCGTATGACACATTTTTGGATGCACATTTACTTGTGATATATGTACCAAACCTTTGAGAAGTGACTCCTTCGTTGTCAGACACATACAAGCAACCCAGTAAAATCTGAAATAGCTTCCTGAGAAGATACAGCATATATTCACTGTTGTGGATAAGCCTAAGTCTGCTTCTTGAATTGCTCAGCAATTTAAAACACAACCTGATTATATATAACTAGTATAATGATGTAATCAGCTCAGAACAGACATCTTCCCTCAGCCTTAAATAAACTGCATGATAAAATCTTCAGAATACAGCTATTTGCTGTTGATTGCATTCCTTCTGCAACATTCATAACCAGCTGTAGTGACATCAGTAGTCCTAATGATTTAGGAACTAGTTTGATTAGAAAAAGCCAGCTATTGTCTTCTAGTATGTGTAGGTCTGCATGCCTCTACTACAAGTCTGCATGAATGCTGTCCAGATGTGTAAATGAACCATGAGATACTAAGAAAAACAAATTTCTATTTCTATGCTTAGGAAAGAATATCACTCTTGGACAGTACTACTCTGAATAAGCTGTCTAATAATTATCTAAAATTTGAAGGTTTGATTTTTCACTGTTAAAATCTCTGGCAATCCAGTACTAAAGACATACATGACTTGGATACAGGACTTGGGGGAATACTAAGTTTACTGATGACACTAAATTGATGAGCTGTCGACTTCCTTGAGGGCAGAGAGGCCCTGCAGAGAGACCTCGACAAATTAGAGAGATGGACAATCACCCACTGGATGAAGTTCAACAAGGGAAAGTGCCAGATTCTGCACCTGGGGTGGGGCAAACCTGGTTCTCTGTATAGAGTAGGGAATGAGAGGCTGGAGAGCAGTGCTGCAAAAAGGGACCTTGGGTCTTAGCCTATGGTAACTTGAGCATGAGTCAGCAGTGTCCTGGCAGCCTGGAGGGCCAACCATGCCCTGGGACCATCAGGCACAGCACTGGGAGAGGTTTAGGTTGGATATCAGGAAAAGGTTCTTCATCCAGAGGGTGGCTGGGCACTGGAACAGTCTCCCCAGGGAAGTGGTCACAGCATCAAACCTCACAGAGTTCAAGAAGCATTTGGACAATGCTCTCAGACATACGGTGTCACTCTTGGGATTGCTCTGTGCAGGGCCAGGAGCTGGACTCGATAATCCTGATGGGTCCCTTCCAAATCAGTATATTCTGTGATTCTATGACCAAGAAAAACTTTGTACAAAAGATTGTAGGATTCAACACACACACACCTCATAATATAGCATCAACTATCACCTAGGATCTTTTCTTTAAAAGAGCAAATTTAATAGACTGACATAAGAACATACCAGCCTAATAAAACAGCAAAATGCAGTGTAGCAATCTAGCAATGATTACCTGTTTTCAGTAAAAAGACAGCTTACAGGCAGAAAATCTTTTACTGAGTATTTTTCCAAGTTTACAGTCATGGCTTGATTACATCCAGTGAGCCTGGTCAATTTGTTTTAGTTATTCTAGTGAAACCATAAGTAAAAAATGTTTACTTCGTTTCTTCCTGAGCATAACTTTTTCCCCTGAAAACAGTCCTGTTTGTAAAGAACAGAACATCATTTGTAATAATTAGAAAATGAAAATGTTTCCTACATGTGTACATTCCAACTCAGAGCCAAAGAAAACATTAACATCTTAGGCCTGGAGTGACTGTTACACTAATAGGGTTGTTCTGTTTAAAGAATAGCACACCAGGGGAGCATAACAGAGCTGCTCAAATGAGTTCATTCAGTTTGGTATTTTCTGAATAAGTCATTTGACAAATCATGTTTTCTCATTCTGAGGACCCATTCAGCCCATGCACTGTCACCCTGGGGCATTGCCTATTGTTTGAAAGTAAAACCAAACATATGCAAGCAACTCTGAAACAATGGACAATATTTAGCATTGCCATTAACATATGCATTGCCCCCTGAAGCCAAAAGACTTCTACCTTCTGAAATAAGTCTGCTGAGCGTTGCTGCAAAGACTGCTCTATATTACCAAAGATGGTATGGTCTTCTTATAAGGAGGAGCAGAAAACAGAAAAAGGCTGCAACAAAGCTACTAGAGTTTCCTGTTTCTCTTGCCAGTCTCATTTCTACTGAAACAGGTAAGACAAATCCTACACCAGCTAAGGAATTATGAAGATAGAGCAAAGACATGTTGCCTTCTCTCTTCTCAGAAAATGGCCAAAGCACGACCGTGCTGCAGCAGTAGCAGAACAAACAGCTCTGTCACAGCTGGCATAACTCTAGGTGTACCTCTGAAGGGAGAGAGCCTGCACCACCCACGTCCTGGACATCTCAGCCTCACCATAAGCCTGGTTTTACTGTTCCGCTTAGGGCTAGGGTTACGCCAAGAGTTAGGGTTGAGAGAACTACAAAACCTAGAGCTCCAGGGACAAGGCAACTGAAAAAGGCATGAAAAGACGAGAACAGCACTGCACCAACATTGCTCCCTCCACATCGTGCCCATTGGAAACACCTCATGTACCGGGTAACTCTGCCTACGAGAAGGCTGATTTTTCTGCTTCAGTTAGGGGTAGGCTTGAGAACAACAAAAGGCCTTTTCTCATACCTCCCTTCCAGATTCTTTGTTACAATTTCTTCTCTGATTTCAATATTTCAATGACGATAAATCTGGCAAGTTTTGGTCAGTTACCTCGCACTTCATGTCATCCCATCTATCGCCCTTACAGAGTGGGAAATGAAATTAGAAAAGAAAGTGTTGGAAACACACTGGAAAGGAGACATAATAAAAAAAACGCAATTGAAAAACCATGAAAATTTGGAAATGGAGTGACGACAAGCAAAGGAATGGGGATGACATGAAGTGCAGGGAAAAGGGCCAAAACTTGCCAAAATTAACCTTACTAAATTCCCAAAAGCAAAGAAAAAAAGCAAAGAAAACACAGGAAAAGAAATGCGAGAAATGACATGACAAGGGGGGGGAAAAAAATCTTCACCAAAGGGAAAACAATAAAATGGCATGGGATGACAAGAAGTGCTGGGAAATGGACCAAAGCTTGCCGAATGGATCCTCATTGAAATCGCAAGATTTCGTTTCCTTTCCTGAAAGGCAATGAAATGAAATGTTGAAAACAGAAAAGAAAGAGTCAGAAACAATCTGGAAAGGAGATATGATCAAATCAAATGTAATTGAAAAAAAACAAAAATGTGGAAATGGAGTGACTGCAAGCAGATGGATTGGGATGAAATGAGGTGCAGTGCAAATGGCCAAAACTTGCCAAAATTCACCTACCTGAAACCCCAAAATCAAAAGAACAAAGGCAAAGAAACAGACAGGAGAAGAAATGGATGAAATGACATGCCTAATGAAAGAAAAAAATCTTCACCAAAGGGAAAAGAAGAAAATGGCTTGAGATGACATGAAGTGCAGGGAAAAGGGCCAAAACTTGCCAAAATTCACCTTCCTGAAATCCCAAACTCAAAAGAACAAAGGCAAAGAAACAGACAGGAGAAGAAATGCAGGAAATGACATGCCTAATGAAAGAAAAAAATCTTCACCGAAGGGAAAACAATAAAATGGCATGGGATGACAAGAAGTGCTGGGAAATGGACCAAAGCTTCCCGAATTGATCCTCATTGAAATTGCCAGTTTTCATTTCCTTTCCTTGGAAAAAATAGATGAAACGCAATGCCTTATGACATAAAAAAATCTTCATGGAAGGGACAACCATAATGTAGGATGGTACGACATGATGTGCAGGGAAAATGAGTATTGTTATTTCATTACCCTGAACTTCATTCTGTTTCATGACATTTTATTGTTCTCTCACCAGTGAAGACTTTTTTTTTTATTTGTCATGTCATTCCATCAATATCTTCACCTGTCTTTTCTTTTTAATTTTGTCCCTGAGATTTCAATTAGTATCATTTTTGCAGGTTCCAGAGCATTTTATTTAGAACAAGGAAGTGCCTAGTGCTGAAACATTGCTCCCTCAACACCTTTCTTCTCGGTGTAATCTATGTGCTGGTCACCTAGTCAAGAAGCTGCTTTTACTTCTCTGCTTAGGGTTAGAGTTATACTTAGGGTTAGCATTGAGAAAACCACAAAGCATTGAGCTTCATGGACCCTGCAACTAGAAAAGTCATGCCCAGGGGAGCATAGCACTGCCCTAACATTGCTCCCTTCACACCTTCCTCCTTGGTACCATCTACAAGACGGGAATTTTACCTTGAAAAATTCCAATTTTTCTGCTCTGGTTAGGGTTAGGCTTGAAAAAACTACATAACCCAGAGCTCCAGGGACACTGCAACTACAATAGGCATGCCAAGGAGAGCATGGCTGTGCCCCAGGATTGCTCTCTCACATCTTCCTCCTTGGCACCTCCCTTGTGCCTTGATCCTCAGCCTTGGAAAATGCTGATTTTTCCTGCTCTGCTTAGGGTTAGGACCTATAACATGTACTATGCCTACAGTAAGTATAACAGAGAGACTTTCTCTACTATCTTCAGAAAAGGATAGTAACACTTTACAGGCTTATTAAATAGACTTTATAGTTTTGCCTAGTTTTGCTCCTTGTTTGCACATCTTACTATCAGCTTCCTGGGGACTCTTCATTCAGCTAAAAGTATTATTATATTACAAATTACCTAATCATAGGTTGTTTCGAATTACAGACAGCAAACATAACTGCACTACTCCAAGACAATTTAAGCCTTGCTCACTTGGCAGAGACTTTTGAGATTCTAAAAAAGAATTTAATGTGAATCAAAATAGGATCTGTTGATTACAAACAAGATAGTTAATTGATTACTCTCACTATGAACACTGTGAAGAAGCAAACAAACAAAATATCATTAACATGGACCTTTCACTGAAGTGCTAGCAAGAAAGAAAAATATATTCCCATCACTCTGCTTTATATTATGATCCAACTGGCTGCTTGTAGGACGAGAAAATAGGTTGTGGAAACTTGCATCACAGCACTGAGTCTGCCCCAAGAGGGTAGTAACCAGTTGCTATGTTGTAGCTACCTGCCAGGCCTGTGTGAAAGTCATGACATCTATTCTACCTTACAGCACCTTGAGAGAGATCTTCCAGAAGACACTGCGAAAGTCCACACCATTTCATATTATGCACTACAGATCCCTGGTTAACTAGGCCATAGAAATCATGCCTGAAGTGGTAGAAAAAAAAAACCTTAACAGAGTCAGGATGAAAGTAAGCTATATTTCATCATAGAAAGAAAGAAATATGTTAAAACTGAAGGATTTGTAACCAAACAGAAAAATAAGATGTAGCATCCTGCAAGGCAAAGTAAATCACATTTCTAACAAAGAAGAAACTGCAGATGGTGACAAAGTAGTTAAGAAAATAAAATCTTTAGAAAATCAGCTGTTTTTCTGTGTTTTCAAATCCTTGCTTCCAAAAATCAAAATGCAACATTTAAAAAATAGATTGCAAAACTGCCGTCATAATGGCATGATGCTTAGATATTCATCCAAAACAAACACACATAGGAACTTTGTTTTTTCAGCATTAAGTTGCCAAACAATTGGGCCAAGAAATTCAGAAGAAAGAATCTGAAGACTGTGTCAGCCATGCTGAATGGCTTTAGCTTTAACAGCTACTGCTATTTTTGGTGGACACATAAACATGCCTCGTTTATTACAAAACTGCTTTGAAACTGACCTGCAGATCAGAAACAGACTGGGGCTTCTAGGCACTGGGCCACACTGAATAACATCCCAGCTGGGAAATTACATCTGGGGGACTGTTTGTCCCCACGGCTTGTTTTCTCTTCTGTTTTTCTCACAGATGTCTGCAGGTTTTGGAGAGCTAATGTGCTTTGTTATGTTAGGCATAAGAGACATCCCTCAGGAATAAGCAACATAGTTGCACACCTGAGAAGCATAGTTACACACCTGAGGTGAAGTATGGAAGAAATAAGTTTTGCGTTCTATTTTCTGATACAGCTTGTGTCCTGATACCGAGACTGACTCTGTTAAGTGACAGAGGACATCTGCAACATACAGGCAGTGTTCCAGGAGAAAAGAAATCAATGGAAACTAAGTGTATTGAGACTTTAATTTTTCATATATCCCAGTGCAGGACAGAAGTGGTGAAGCAGTAGGCAAGGAATCTTTTTTTGCTCAGAGAGCTTCCAGTCTATGCTGATATGTTCTTGTCAAATCTCCTACTTCTCATGATAAACTACTGTTTCAGCTTCTTCTAGATCGCTGATCTGGCTGTTCATGTGGAATTTCTCAGGTACTGAGCAATCCAGCTAGACATGTTGGACACATAAATCACGGTACATGCAGCACACATGCAGCCTGACACTGAGCACGCTTTGGAGAAGGCACACACAGTACTTCTCATACCTACAGAATGTGCTGCACCGAGTGCCCATTTGTACTGGGTAGGATAGGGCTTGGAGCAACCTGTTCAAGTGGAAGGTGTCCCTGCCCATGGCAGGAGGGTTGGAACTGGATGATCTCTAAAGTCTCTTCCAACTCAAACCATTCCATGAATCTATGAATCTATAGCTAATGCTTTTTGCCGTTGATCAACTAAAACAACAATAAAGACAAATATGGAAATCTTTTCAGAATCTTCTTTTCAATCTATACACAAGCAGAACTCAAACTGACCTCAGCTAGAGTTTTTCCTTAGTAAGGATTTCAAGATTTCATGTTCCATAGATTTTAAAGGTCTCTGCTGAGAATACAAGCTACCTGAAGAATAAAATGCTGTGGAATGAAATTATTGAGTTATCTGCCCATTAAATCCGCATACAGAGTTAATTTTTTAATGAATTGTTTGCATCTCATTTGAACCATATTTTTTGTGGAATGTAACCTTTCTTCTTGAAGTTTCTCAATCCCTTTTTAAACCAAATATTGCCATTTTTCTTCTACACTAGTCATTTCCAGTAAAATTTGCTGAGCACATATAAGTTTTCGTAAGTACTTGATACTTTCTGGAATTAAACTAGAACAATGAATTAAATCAGCAACTAGGAAGTCACAATGTTTATTTCCATAAAAGAATAACTATCTCAGAATATTACACTAAAGAATGGAATGCATTTCAAAGCACAGCAATTTCTCTCTTACTGTAGCCTCACTTCATTCATGGCTTAAACAACATCCAGTAAGTTAATGTCTGTAACTCAGAATATTTATAATACTATAAAAAAATAGATAATACTACCAATACTATTGAGCTTTAAGAAAGCAGTGCATTGATTTTGACGGATTTTCTTTTCATATAGCAAATCATCACAGCTTCTTCATTTCATTTAGGTTCCATGTAAAGCATAGAACTTTTCTTTAACAGACAGATTCCATCCTTCCGAAGTACAGATACTTCTTTAGCAGAAGTTTTAAAAACGCTATTTGCTCATGCACGACTTCCCTCAATTCTTTCAGCTCACATAATCATGGCTTAAAATACGCACAGCATTCCTAATATCAGCCTTGGGATTCTAGTTCTTAACTAGCTGATCCTTCTTTTTCAAAGTAACTTATTGTCTGCATGTGAAGCTACAACAATGCAGATATACACCATAGACAATAGAGTGTTCTCAGACCACCTCTGCCTAAAAAAACCCCCTAACTTTATCTATCTTATTTCTTTTCTTATCTGTACAAAAATGCTGCTATCAGTTCCCTTCATAAAGCTGTGCAGGTGTAAAGAAAACCCTTGCATGAAATAGTCTGAATTTGGAGTTTAATGTAGGTCTGCTTAGCTCATCCACACGGGGAGGGAGAGTGACAGTAACAAGATTGATTTTTATGTATACATACATAGAATCTTGCACAAAGAGAACAATGTGAACAAATATTCTGAGTTTATATTAATCAGGTTTGGAGTAGGTTTACCATCTATTGTGCATTCAGAGAAATTACAGTGTGACATACGACATTCAAGTTAGTGAATCAGAATCAATATTATCTTTGAGCACTGACATGTCTTGTCCTCGTTCTCCTCCATCCTCACCATTTCAGTGTAGCATTCCATTATTAACTATGATATATATGAACATTATTTGAATAATTTGCAAGCAAATTAAATGAAGACTCTTCATTAACCTTGTTTTGCAACACTAGAACATGCCGTCACTAAAGATAATAATTGGCTTTAGTATTCTATGATCTTGTGCACAAAAATCAAAGCCTGAAATGAGGCAGAGCAGTGCAACAGCTCAGCATTCCTGTGGGTATAGATGTACCATCAACATCATGTGCACATAATCCACCCACCTACCCTTTCTCATTCCGAGAGTGCCTGTTTCCTCACACAGTTATTACTCCCACATGAGTTTGCCCTTCCTCTCCCAGCTTCAATCATAATGTTAGCTGATTTCTGGACAGACTAAAAACAACAGCTGCTTCCCTCTGGGAATTAAATACCATTTAGTATGCTTTTTTTCCTCTAGGAAAAAACTAAATCTAATAGTGGTAAAAATAACCCAAAACAGTCAGACATTTATAGGAGTGAACTGGAAATCTTTACTACTCTTAAATGCTTCTAACACACAGCACAACTTGCATATAGGAAACTTTTTTTAGTGGTGAAATTCTGAATGAATATATCAGTTTAATTTATGCTGAAAATAGAAGTTGTAATTCCTCCAACTCACTCTTTGATTAATGTAGTAGCAGTTGGGTCTTTTTTGTTATTTAATGCTTTACAGTTCAGATGTAGAGTAGTCCTTACTGTCAGAGTAGTTTGACACAGAATGTTTGCAGTAATACTGCAAAACCACCTTGTTGATAACAGCATCCTAAGGAAAAAAAACCCTCCTGCTAACCCTGATAAGGGGAGAAGTTTTTATTTCAGAGGTTTTGTCTTTGCTTCTCACCATACAGCTCTATTTTAATTGGCAATAAATTAAACTAATTTTCTCCAACTTCAGTCTGTTTCACTTGGTAGTTGGTAAGTTATGTCCTCATCTTTATCTCAGCCCACAACCTTTTTCTTCCTACTTTCCCCCCCTATTCTGTTGAGGAAAGGATGTGAGAGAGCTGCTGGATAGTCAGCTAAGGTTGACTCACCACATTGTGCTAGGCACAATCACTCAAATTTTTGCAATGAGAAATTTTTTTCACTATTCCGAAATAAAATCTTAGGCTTCAGCATCAAATTTCCTTCACTGTCTTCTTCAGTAATACAAAAAGGATCTACAGTTCTTGTTAGAGACCCTAATGCTCTGAAAATCATACAATACAAAACACATGCAGTCACTCAGCATTATTTTTTTTCCCAAGAAAAAAAACCTATTTTTTTAGCTAGCAAAATACACACTTTGAAAGTTCTTAATGTTGGACTAGAAAGGCAAAAATGTACTTTGTGTCAGTGCTTGGCCCACTTTCCATTTCTCCTACGCTGGTTACAGAATTCTCATTATTTCCTGACCTCTCAGTTATTTTTTTCCAGTTTCACTCATATTGGTTTTTTGTATTTGTCTTTTAAAGCCCAGTCCTTGGGTACATTCTCCAGTCATATGTAAACAATTCTGAATAGTTCACTCAAACAAATCCAGACACGTCTACGTGTTCAAAATCTATACCATTTCTCTGCTTTTTTATGGTGTATTTATGCAATATTGACTTGCAAAAAGAACTGTCCCTCAATGTTTGCACCAAAGCCCTCTGCTCCTTTTTTTGTGCCTATACAGAGTTTAATGTGATAATGCAGCAAACAGGGTCACTAAAATGAGCTTAACCTAGAAACACTTCCCTCATTTTCTTCTTTTTTTTTCCCCAAGTATCAGAAAAAGACAATTTTCATCCTCAATAAAATTCATCCTCTTACTTCTAAGAGGTCATTGTGAAAAGTAAGCATAATGGCAAATCTAAGACATACATATTGTTTTTCATTAAAAAAAAAAAAAATCTCTGTACTGCTATTAAACATAAAAGGAGACAGAATCCAGGACTAAGTGGTATAGTAGCAAAGAGGCATGCTGGCCACAAGGTCTCATTTCTGATATTATAGTTACTCTACGCTTGAAATCCACCTTGCATCTAGACATGGTTTTCCTTAATTTTTTTGTGCAAACAGTAACATCGACAAAAGCCTACCAAGAAAATCCTACCGCAAATTTCTTTTTACAGCCCTAATTTCCTGATGTTTTTGAAATGCTAGTGTAATTGAGAAGGGGTGGAGTATTGTGTGTACTTTTCACTGCAAAACACTAATATTTCCAAAGTCAGAATGAAAGCGTATTTATGACATAAAAGTTACAGCCAAATGCGACTGTCACTATCTCAAAATATAATCAGACTGCATGAAATGGCATAATATGGCCTCTGTGGTGCATAGTTTTATACTATTAAAAGTAACTTAGAAATAATGGAAACTGATATTGATGGGATCTGTTCTTGATCGTGCACAACAAGGCAGCCAGGAATGCTTAAGGAAACCAAAACAACAATAAAAGTAAATTAAAGATCTAGTTGCAGGCTGCAGATGACTCTTTATTTCTCCTACCACATTTTCAGTAAAAATTTGGCAGGTTAGTAAGCTTAGCATCTTTAATGGTCTTCTGAGTACGACTGCTATGATGAAACAGATTTAACTGAAAAAAAATTGTTCCAGGCTGTTAAACTATATAAAGTAGTGTAATTGAATTGACTAAGCTGAACTGGATGCAAAATTTTAATACTTGTTAGGAGGTGCTTATAGGTAGATACATTAACAAATATGTTCTAAGCAATGCGGGACAGGACAAAAGGACAGATGAATAAAATGTAGTATTTGTATTAGCCAGAGTGCTAATTTTCACATGCTGCATAGTGTTACACAGAAATAACTGAAGAAAGGAATGTACAGAATGATCACTTTTAAGTCTTACACATCAGTGTATAAAAACCATCCACAAAGTAGTTACATCTGCATAATCTGCATCGATCAGGATATAGAGAGCTATAAATGGATACAACATGGATAGAGTTTCTTGCTTATGCTGTAGAATTACAGTAAAAACTCAATGAAAAGACTATTTTCCCATTTTACTATGAAAATAAAAAGAGTAAGGAAATTAATATTTAATTTGAAAATGCTTTACTTGTAGCTACACTTTATATACCAAAACAAGACCAAAATGTGTCTTGTGCAATTTTTCTTAGAACTTTGGAGACATTTCTAGCTTGATTCTTAAAGGAGGTTTTCAACATTCATGTGGTTTACAACATATTACAATTTCCTACAGGAGGCATGTAAGCATTGTCAAGTTCAGTGCAACACCACTGATTTGTTACACGGCTGCTTGCTTTGTTCAAGCAATCAGTTTGGGTTTTTAGTTTACATATACTGTTGTTGTATTGCTCATGTTTTCCAGATATATTTCACTATTTCACTTTTAACACTGAAGAAATTAACTGAAAGCAAGTTTTGAACAGATGCTTTTAATTGCAGCAAAATCCATACTCTACTGCACTATAGCTATCAGAAGTTTTGCCTAACTTACTCAGGAAAAACCCACAGCAATTCAGTCCAAACCAGGAGTTTCTTCTAGACTTTGCAGCAATCCATGGAAACAGTCTTGGGAGATGATGTCTACACATTGCATTGTTACATTATTTCTGAGAGACTCAAGTCTCAAGGGACTTAGAGATCACACGAGTCTTGTCCCAGCATGACACAGCGAGTGGTACCTTCAGGACTCGCCTGTGTCCCATTGCATCTTATACTGTCTCCCATACCCTCCAAACACTTGTTCTCTCCCAGATAAAAGGTGCATTTAGGGTCACTGCTAGGCTCCTGTCTCCAAGCAGCACAGCTGCAACCCCAGATACTGAGAAAGATGTGCTTTTGTGTAGCTGCTTATTGCTGGTGCTCACTGTTCCTGCTCTAAAATGGATTTCAACTTCCACAAGAGAAAGAATCTTGACAGGGCTGACTTTGGCTCTACCGTATTTAGGCTAAGAAATCTTGGGTATAACATAGATGAGCAAATCTAAGAGACAGAAGGAATGCAGGACAACATGGACTTCAAAATGGCAGCAGAGGAGAAAGAGTCCTCCGCAGTACGTTTAACCTGCTTTTCTAAGTTTGCCACAGCAAAAAGCCTACTTGGCAGGAGTCAAGTGAGTTTATATGGAAACTGCAGAGACCCATAGTTGCAAGGTAGCTACTGAAATTCTTCTTACATGGGTCAATCTATGAATATCCATGCACAGGTTCTGTACTGACATTTATGTTCTGGCCAGTCTGACAGAGGCAAATTAACCTACTGAAAAAAGACAGATGAATTCCAGTGTCGTGTCTTACACAAATAACTAAGTGTTCAGAACACTTCTGCAGCGGGCTCAGCACCTGATGTCTCTGTTTGTGGATCTATTCCAAACATCAGCTGTGCTGTGGTTTGAAAACACATTGCCAACATGGCTGAGGCTTTCCGCATATCTGGCATAATTTAAATATACTGCATAATATCTCTGAGGGACTTGTGGTGTACCTAAAGGTGATTGGGAGGGGAATCTGGCAGTAGCTACCATTCATGACCACAGAGAATATAATCATGGCTATGGTGTAAGTACAGAGCACTCGGCAGCTGTGTTGTGAGATATTTGTCCTTTCCCAGAAGTCAACTGCTGTTCTAAGATATGAAGTGATGATAATGACTTCATTGTCCAGGTCTATTTTGGTGCCACCCAAAGAAGAAGGAGACAGAAAATAAGAGAGCAAGATCTACACCACTTGCCCTGGATGCCAGATTACCTTTTAATCTGGTGCCTCACAGCCTGCATCTGCAAGGTTGAGGAGACATGGCTCACCTGAATGTGTGCAAAATGGAGGACTTGAACTTGATCTCCAAGAATTTCAGAGACAGAAAAAAACTGTTTAACATCTGACAGAAATCCTGGATAGCCTCCAGGTTTGGAATCAACAGAACTCAGAAATCAACTAGGAATGTATCAAACGCTGCTAGGAGGATCATATAAGACCTACCTTGAGGCTGAATATATCTATGGGTGATTTTTGACATTGAATAATCTGAAACTGGATGCCAAACATGCTGTCGGGGCCTTAAAGGAAAAAGCGATGAAACTCCCCACCAAACTGAGGCATTCTTCAAAATTGCTCTTATTAATCTGTACAAAGTGCAGAGTGGTAATCTTCTTTTAAAAAAAGTTACAGAAATTTATGGATAAATAGAATCGTTAATCCACAGATATGAAATTTTCAAATGACGGTTTTGGATCCTTTTATTCCTAAATAAAATTTAAAAATCCCATGCTAATACCTTAACTTCTCTTTTTGATAAATTTCAGACATTCTGTCAAATAAAGAAGGGAGCTGTTTTTCACATTACGGTATTTGAAATATTCAAAACTTGTCCATTATTATTATTACTGCTATCATCAGTTTACCTTACTGTAAGTCTTAACAACACATTGACTTTTTTCTTTTAGAAACTAGAATCTCCTCCCCTATATATGAATCCTGTGATTTCATCAGCTAAAAGGTAAAATGAACTTAAAATGTACTCACTTATTTTATTTCTCACTTCATTTAATTTCTCTCCAAGGCATTTAGCTTCATCAAACCTGTCAATGCAAGCATAATGATACAGAATTATTCTAAAGAACAACTAGTTACACAAGTTGATCATCATAAAATACAGAATTACTTAGTGCTACTTTTTCATTTGTAAATAGAACTAACTGGAAACAATTTTACATTAGGAGAGATTGTCTGGTCTAAGAGAAACCATCTAAAAGAGTCTTGATCTAGACAAAGTAACTGAAGAAATCCACAAATTGTACTTCTGTCAAACTCAAAAAATGTCAAAACAGAGTAAACAAATATGGCTTCTCTCTACAAAGCTGGGATTTGAAAAATTCCCCCTTCTCAATTAGTCCATTTCTTCATAAGACTGGAACAAGTTAGAATTTCAAGTGCCTTCAGTGGTATCTGCTCACAAACATTGCTTTCAAGGCTGAATTCCACCAGGCTAAATGGCTGAAGCTGGATGGCTCCTGAGCACTTACTCTTTCTTACATAAAAAAGGTGGAAACCATTGAAGCCTCTGTTAGACTTTAGAAAAGCTTTTTCTACTGGAGTTAACTTTGAGTCCCAAGCAGGCATTAAGGATTGCGTAAATATCAAAGGCAAGAAGGTGTGAAGTACCTCTCTCTTTCTTTCCCTCAGGTCCCATGAGCCAAATAGTAAGTTCATCAATAACTTATTAATTCCTGAGGCAAATCTCATGTTGACTATTGACTCTGATTCACGTTCATAGAGAGATTTATGTGGAAAAGTCAAAGCCAGCTATCTACCCAGCCTTTATTTATAGGTTACTGCCAGTAGTTGAACAGGTCTGCATCTGTTTTTCAAACATCATAGCTTATAAACCAGCACAATAACATAAACTGAAATTTGGCAGTAATTTATGACATTTCAACAGATTCCATCTGTGACTATGAATCATAGTCAAACAAAATAAGTCAGGTAAATACAAAAAACTTGACTCTAATACTGAATGGGAAAAAGCTATTTCCAATACTTCTTTAATTAAAAAAAAAAAAAAAAGGTGGTATTATCTAGAATTAAGGTGATATTGCTACAAATAGCGACGAGTGAACAATTATATTGCTAGCTGAAAAAACTTCATGTGTATCTTACATGGAGACCACTCAGCAGAAAGGCTGAAATTGCCAAATCATGGCTTCTATTGCCACAAGATAAATACTCCATGATGAAACCCCAGAGAGAATTTAGCCACTAATTTTAGTGGAAAAAGCATTTTTGGCAAAGATTTCACACTCTGAATGCAAATGCCAGTAATTAAAATATAAACATCTTGGAAAACTAATCTCTAACTCATTATGCAAACCAAGACAAACTCAGAGGCTGTCTAATGAGAGAGTGGAGACATTCAGCAAATTAAATGAATATTCACTTGTTTTTAATTATTAGAAATTACAACAACAAGTGACCCAAGTGAAACTCATCCTTTCCACAAACCTTGCCCATAGGTACTAAAAAAAACAAGTTAGCTGTTAACAAGCTAAAACACAGAAAGCAAGGAAAGAAGAAAATGGAAAAAATAATGGTGAACAACAAAATGGAAACTAGATCTACATCACATCTGTAAGCTCAGTAGAATTTTACTAGTGGAAATATTGACTAAGACGGGATTTAAAAGCTTCTTGCAGTATGTAATATTACGTTGGAGTGGCACAACTGGAAAGATTGCTCGGTAGCATATTTCACCAGAAAATGGGATACATTTTTCTCCTCCTCAGAGAAACAATCCTAAGGGAACATGGTTGCACTAAGAAATAGGATATTATTACATTCTCTGGAAGTCAAGTATTGAAAGTCCAAATTGCAGAAATCTGATTCCGTCTGGGTATAAACACAGGGTGGTTTCTTTTAAGCAGAGAAGCAGTTATTAATGTACTGAAGAAAAATGAAAAAGAATTGCTGTAAAACTGTAGAAGATCACATTTTCTATCTTAAAGGCACTTCCCATAGACAACTGTCTTAATAGGATAGCTTGAATCAATTTTGTTTCACTTGAATTATCTCTGACTATATCAGTTTTCCCACTTTTAAAATTCAGAGACATTACTGAGTTACAGTATAAGCTACTGCATCTGTGAAGAGCCCTGAAGTAGTAGGTTTATTCAAGCTTTATTCAAAACCAGATTTTTTCTTTTATATGTATTTTTTTAACAAAACAAATGCTTTTCAGTATTTGATTTAATTAGTCAATTGCTTCTGACCATTTATACACCAGTAGTTACAGAAAAAATACATGTATATTGTGTATGTATGATTATGTATAGTCACATCTATATGACTAATTTCACAGCCCAAGCAACAGTTGCAACCTTCACAGTGAAACTTCCAAGTAGGCTCACTGACAGTTCACCATTCAATTAATATAAGAATGATATAATGCACACTTGAAGTCTTAATGAGATGTGCCAAGGGCTCCGGAGGCAATAGGAGCCAACAGGGGAACACCAGGGAAATACTTCAAAGGAATTAAAGGGTGTTCTTCTAAGAAGATGGAGCAGCCAACAGCTGAAGTGCCTTTATACCAATGCATGCAGCATGGGCAACAGACAGAAGAAGCTGGAAGTCACTATGCTGCTAGAAATCTATGATCTGGTTGCCATTACTGAAACTTGGTGGGGCAAATCCCATAACTTGAGTTTGCCTATCAGTGGCTACAGGTTGTCAGAAGAGACAAGAGAAGAGGAGAGGTGGAGAGGTTGCTCTCCAAACCAAGAGGCAGATTGAGTTTGAAGAGCTGTGTCTGAAGAACAGGTACCTGCAGGCTGATAGCTGATGGGTAGGAATCAGAGACTGAGGCAACAAAGGGAGCTGAGTGGTTGTCATCTACTACAGGATGAGTGATCAAAGGGAGCCTATTTACGAGGCCTTTTTGCTCCAGCTAACGGAAGCATTGCACTTACTGGCTCTTGTCCATCTGGAGGACTTCAAACATGTCAACATTTGCTGAAAAAGTAGCATGGCAAGCAGTATGCAATCAAAGAGACTCCTGGACTGCACGGAGGATAACTTCTCAAGCAAGGTAATAGACAGCCTTACCAGACGGATATGATACTGGACCTACTGGTTGCTAAAGTAATGAGCTAAATGGAGACGTTAAGATTGGAGGCAGCCTGGGCTGCTGTGGTCATGTGTTGGTGGAGTTCACAGTCCAGAGAGATAGGGGTCAGGGGAAGAGTAAAGTTAGGCCTCCAAGTTTTAGGAAATCAAACTTCCAGCTCTTCAAGGAGTTAGTCAATAGGATCCCTTGGGAAACTCTCTTCAGGGACAAAGGCATAGAACGAAGCTGGCAGGTCCTTTAGAATGTTTTCCATGAAGTGCAAAAACTCTCAATCCCCAGAAGCAAGAAATCAAGCAAGGAAGGCAAGAGACAAGCACGGCTGAGTTGAGATCTGCAAATCAAACTAAAGTGCAAGCAGGAAATGCACAGGCAGCAGAAGCACAGACGGATAACCTAGGAAGAGTATAGTGATGCTGCCTGTGTAGGGATCAGGCCAGAATAGTCTAGGAATAGTATTCTCCGATTTAGGAGTCCCACTGAAAAAAACCACACTTCCACTTGCTCCCCCTTCAATTGGAAGCATGAAAGGCAAAGGTCACAGTTTGAGATAAGAAAAATTTACTGGAAACAGCAATGAAATAAGAAAATGAACAATAACAGCAACAACATAACAAAAGTGTGAAAAACATAAAGTTTGGAGCTTGACTCAACCACAGCTATGCCACCCAAACTGCTCCCTTCAACTTATCCCACCACTCTGTCTGCCACACTTACCCCACTGGAAAAAGAACACTCTTTCCTGAAATGAGAGAGCTCCCTTTCTTCAGCCCCTTACCACGACACAACGGTATTGAGTTAAAATAGGGTCTTGATTACACCCACATGGCTCCAGGCCCTGCCCCCTCATGGCCACTACAAAAAATTAACCCTGTCCTTAGCCAAAATGAGTTACACTCACATCACCTGAGCTAGGACCAAAGCCCCTTTGCAGTGGGCAGCTCCAGTGAGCTGACGAGTGAACTGCTTGACTCCCTGCACTTAACACACACAGTAAGATAACGTTTCCTTAGCGGCTCAACCCTAAGTTTCCCATTGCAGAGACTCAGATGTCTGGATCCTTAAAGTAATTTAACCATGATGCAATAACAGGATAACAGCTTCAGCTGGTGCCTCTGAGGAGGGACCCTGAACAAAGGAAACCCTGGATTTTTATATTCTCCCAGTCTAAGAGCATGAAAGTCTCTGCTCTTCGTCCTGAGCCACTGGCTCCTACTGTGTCTCTAAGTCTGTCCACCTTTCTGGCACCATGGGTCCCTTTGCCCTTTGTTATGAAAAGGGTCAGTGCCAGTTCAAGGCCTCTTGCCTCGGGCTCCTGCCAACCAGAGCTTGAAGTGCAGATGCACACCGAACTACCGGCACTAAACGTATTCATCAGTGCTGCATCCAGTTCTGGAGCACAGGAAAGACATGGACCTGTTAGAGAGGGTCCAGAGCAGGGCCACAAAAATCATTAGAGGGCTGGAACACCTCTCTTAAGAAGAAAGACAGAGAGTTGGGGTTGTTCAGCCTGGAGAAGAGAAGGCTCCAGGATGACCTTATTGCAGCCTTTCAATATTTAAAGGGAGCTTATACGAAAGATGTTTTAGCAGGGGCTGTTATGACAGGACAAGGGCAAATGCTTTAGGGAAGATTTAGACTAGGTATAAGAGAGAAATTTTTCACAATGAGAGTGGTGAAACACTGGAACAGGTTGCCCAGAGAAGTGGTGGATGCCCCATCCTTGGAAACATTCAAAGTCAATTTTGAAAGGCTCTGAGCAACCTGATCTAGTTGAAGATGTCCCCGCTCATTGCAGCAGGGTTGGACTAGATGACTGTTAAAGATTCCTTCCAACTCAGCCTACTCTCTGACTCTATGATAATTAGCAAACCAAGAAAATCTACCCAAAATACCCAAAGTAAAAAATAAGACTGCTAAAAATAAGTAATTTGTGAACCAAACATTGTTTGTGGTATGACAGAAGTGGTTATGCAACTATAAACAAAATTATTAACAAGAGAAGCCTACATATAAAGGGAAGCTATGGTAACCTTTAAACATGTGGTGTCCACATTCTTCTTCCTGTGCAATTTGAACACTGGCTGGGTAACAGAGCTTTTGTGTAACTAGTAGTTCAGAGGCTGCATTCCAAATTACAGACTGGACTTGATATAAATCCATTCTAATGAACTCGGTAGACTTGGAGCTATAAGCATCTTTGCTAAAAATGACTGCAAATGGCAGGGGAAACTGCCTTGTTCCAAAGTATCAAAATTCACATTAGCACTGATTTCAGCAATCAGCTGATGCCTATTAGAGAGGGGTTACACAAGGCATTAGTTTGAATCTCTTTGTCCTTTAAGGAAAGCAAATCTGTAATCAAACTTAGTAGATTCTGCTCATTTCTATTATATATTCTGAAACCAGAAGGAAATGCTGTTTTGCTTCACAGTAATAACAAACAGAAAAAATATGGAAGAATTGTGATTAACTAGAGGAAGGGCAGGGCATGGCTCAGAACTGTATTGCTCTGATTATCATGCTGTAACTATTAAGTGTTCTTCTGAACAGCAACAGCAGAAATGACTGCTGTGTAATCATTTACGCGGTGATGATGCAGTGCTGTGGCATGATCTGATATATTGATCTGAAGAAAGGCATGACTAAACATCCAGTTTACATGGATAAGTGCTTACATACATCTAATACCTTAGCAATTTGTCTGCCTGTGGCTGAGTTACAGATCCAGGTAAAAAGTTAATCAGTTCAGAAAAGTGATAATTAGCAAGAACTTGAGTAAGTCACAAAGATGTTGAGATCACTTCTTGCCTCAGTTTTACTGAAATAAATGAGTATAAGACTTGGTTACTCTGAAAACAATGTCTTTCATGCCTATGAAGTGAGAAAATTGTGTTAAAGAAAGCAGAAGAAAGCAGGGGAAACCTGGAGAAGGAGAAAACCTCAGGACACAAAACTTCACAAAAACCAAACCACAACAACAACACCCCACAAACAAACAAGCAAACAACCCCCCCCACAAACAAACAGAAAAATAACAAACCAAATGCCCCCAAGCAACTCTTAGCTGAAATGTTAGTTACAAATCTAGATTGAGAGATGCTTTTGACATCTGCAGTCTCAAAGCCGTGTATTTCTTTTGCAGTACTAGGAGGGTTAACACTTGAAAAGCTGATACTGAAACAGTACTGTTATTCGATCAACATAGACAAGTATTGGTGGTTTAATTTGTGAGGTTTAAACTCTGCATGAAAATTCATGTTTTCAGTGTTTTGCCATTATCACTATTTTAACCAGACGTATGAAGTGTTTTGCCTACATTAACAACAAATGTGGAGGAGGAAAGTATTTCTGTTTGTGAATGCAAAACTGGCAGAGAGAAGCTAAAATCACTTGGCAAACAGGTTACCAACACCAGACATACATATGTTCAGCATCTCCTAGCTTACTATCCAATTCAGTGCTGAAGCCAGTAAAGCATTTTTGACAATGGAAATCGCAGTAATTGATTCAGTCCCGTGGATTTTACTTCTCCTAGATAATTCTCGATCATGAATGCCATTGCCACGTTGCTTCAACATGGCTGTGAAGATGAATAAAACCAGTGGAAATATGCACTAAGATTCCTCATGCTATTTTCATTTCTATCCAGACTTCTCTTCCATCACCACTCAGTGCCTTCTGAATATGGAATGTCCTAAGAAAAGGTGAAGTGTCTGTAACAAGTCCTCAGCAGAAACCTGGGATGTCTGGTGTAAAATTATGTGTTCCTTCCCACACTGCTAATGAACTCTCAGATGTCTTTCCCCAGCTGTATTTTGCTGTGACACTCACCTCTGTTTCAGAAGCTGTTTGTTGTCCTCAATGGTTATACTGTCAGCATAGTCCCGCTTGAAAATTTCAAAAGCTTCCTGGCATCCAAGTGACATCTTTCTTCCTGCCCCAAGGTAAAAAAAAAAAGAGAACTACTTCAGAGTCATGAAAAGATAGACATTTTGCACTTATTTAAATCCTCTTTAGACAAATGCAGCAAGTCAGCCCAGAGGTCTTAAAGCAAAGAGAAGACCAGGTGCTGTTTTCCGCTGATTGGAAAGCACTTTTGACAGAAGTTTTCTATTATCTGACAAATTAATTATGTTTTATGTCACTTCTCTAAAGTCTGAATGCTTGAGGCACATAATTCCTAAAGATAATTTTAAATGTTCATAAGTAAAACCAAAGTTTGAAAATTTAAAATATGTGAAATATTCTTAAGTGAAAGCCAGAGGTATTTTCACAACAGCAAAATGCAATTTGCTTCTGTATTTCTTTCATCTGTTTCATATTGGGCCCTAAATATACCTTGAATATTTTCAGTATCCTTGGAAGAAAAAAATCAGGCTTCTTTTAATTATGTTTTAGTAAATACTTTTCCATACCCTTTTAGGTAAACAAGAATTCTACCTACACAAATGGTTGGTGCCTGTCTTTTTGCATTTACAACATGGTGTTTGTTTTCTTTTGTGCACCATAATGTCAAGACTTATTTGGCCTTCAAATCTTTAAATATCACTATAGAAAAATTTTACAGTCTGTATTATTTTCAGTGCTAATTGCCAGATGATCTGTAGATCCAAGTAAGATATAGTGTATCTATAAAAATTCAAAGGCTTAAGGAGAATGAGAGCTTATGCCAGCATCTGCATTATCACCAGTACATATACGTCAATAAATAAGCAAGAAGAAGAAATGATGAGTCTTGCACTTAAATAAATTACAGGAATGAAGATCATTCAGGAGCAGAAAGCAGGAGGACTTTAACACTCAAACTGTGTGAAGAATGCAAAATAGCTCCACCTTTAATTCAACCTTCAAGTTGCAACTTAAATCTCGAAAATTATATTCCTTAAATTGGAATTTGATTCTCCTTTCGTTTTTCCCCTTCTTGAGTCTTTCTTTTGTCCTACCCACAAGTCTGCCTTCCTGCCTCAGAGCTATCAAGACCCCCAAATCCATTCTGTACAAGAGCTATAAAGCTCCCAAGAATTTCTGCTGTGCAAGAGTTTTCTCTATGTTTTATGTTAGTGGACCAGCATTACATATGCACATATACCAGCTCTTTTTCAGGCTACCTGCTTTGCAATTTTGGTGTAAGGGTTTTCTCCTTCTCCAGGTTTCTCCTGCTTTCTTCTGCTTTCTTTAACAGAATTTTCTCATTTCATAGGCATGAAATACATTGTTTTCAGGGTCAGGGTCACCCAGTCTTATACTCATTTACATCAGTGAAGCTGAGGCAAGAAATAGGCAAAACATTCCTAAACAGGCTGGGATGTGCAATACTGGAATGTTACCCCTTACTGGTCCATAAGCTGCATTTTAGTCATTCTAAATATATTCTGCTGCACCTCATCATACCTGTATCAAGATAAGTTCCTACTAACTGCAGCGAGATTTTTGTGATGTCAGATACTCTCTACAGAGAAGGCCGGTAACAAAAACTAGGACTCAGGGTTCAATGATCAGTAAAAGTTTAGAAAAAATTATTTAAAACGTAGAGAAAATTTTGCCCCATTCCAGTCAAAAGAATCAGCACATCTGTTACTAATTCAAAAATTTTGAGTTGAAAATAGAACCACCAGGAATGTTTGAATGGCAAAGCATGCAGAAATGCTCCACCCTTTTTGAATAAGAAAATCAAAGAAAGATACAGTGCAGTATTTACTGTAGTGTGATCCAAAAGAGCAAGGGAATTCAGGAAAATATATTTTTGTGGTGATGACCTGACAGTATAATGTTCATGTTTCATGCTTGCCTTGAAGAAAAACAGGCAGATTTGCAAGCAGAATTTTATAGTACATTCATCCCATCTCTAGCACTAATTTTAACATGCAGCCTGAATTGACCCCCTAGAATTGCTTTTATTGCAGAAAAAGCTTGTATTAAGCACAGAAAGCCTGGAAAAAATTCGTGATCAAGCCTAAGATAAACAATGACATGCCCTTACTCATACATAACACTGCAATGTAAAGTATTTAACTCTTCTGGCCCTGTGCTGCCTTTAAGAGTACAAGTGAAAACAGTAAAGTAAGTTTGGAAAACAAAACTATTACTGTGATTATTGCTACTGCCTGGCAGAAATGCATCAACCAAAATTAAAGGTAACTGGATAATAATTTTCCAGTACTAGCTTGAAAAGGCAGCAAATTTGTACAGCCAAACAAAGCACATGAAAATAGATCCCCAGAACACTTGGAAAGGGGAAATTTTCTGGTTTATGCAGTTCATTTTAAGAAAATAGAGAAATATCTGAAGTAGTAAGCAAACCCATTCTGAAAATGGTATAAAAGGAAAGAAACGTAGAAAAGACCATTGAGATTGTATTTCAGTATAATATGAGCATAAAACAGCTACAGAATAATGTTGCAGCCTATGGGTAATGACAGAGACATTTAGGAAGATAGTAAGGGAAGACAACAATGTTAATAATAGTAAAAGACTGCAAGAGACATTGAAAGCTTGATGTAGTAGTTGTGTTTTCATTCTGCTCAGTAGTGAAGATTATTTCTTTTCCATGGTTGATGTGGTACCTTCAATCACGATGTTTACATTTCCTTAAATAATCTGTAATTTCATAAAATAGCCTCACCTTCTTTCAAATGACCTCCAAGTGCCATGGTGCATTAACATTATTGGCATGCTGTTTCTCCTGGGCTTAATTCTACCAAATAGGCTATATGTTCTTTTAAACCAAGCTGTTATTGGATTTGTTTTTCTCTAGCTTTGAAATTGAAATCTATGTACAGCAAAACATACATTATATAAACAAAAACAGAACTAAGAGAAGAAACCAGTGATAAGGATTAAGCTTTGGCAGGGTAGTGGAATAGTTCAGCTAATATTGCTCAAGAAAACAATTTCTTTCACTCTTAAAAGCCGAAAAATTCCTCCTCTCCTTCTTAATTACCATGGCATAGTGTTACAAAATAGATATTTGAAAATTCTTATCTAAGGAAGAACCATCATATCCTGCAGAATGAGAACCAGGAAACACATGCCATCAAGTCATTACAATGTGACCCGGAATAATCATTACCATAAAAATAATTCAGATCATTGGAAAAAGCATAAAATTTTCTTTCAATCACATTCATGAAATCTCAGCTGACAGAGTTTCATAAAAAAGAGATGACGTTTGTATCAACCTAATTTTAATTATACCTTTCCCGTTAGATTGTGTAACTTGGCTTGAATACTGAAACACAAATATGTCCAACTCACACAATGTGACATTAACAGCAAACCTATCATCATCTATAGCAAATTCACATAGCTGAAATTTTTGGTAAAATTCAGGTTCAATCCACATAATGAATTTGTATGTTAAGGAATGTTCTCATTGAAGGTTTGATTTCAGTCTGTACTCTGATTCAGTGAACTCTCTCAGCTTTCATATTAAGCAAAATTTTGGTTCAATAGGCTCCTCTGCTGAAATGTGCAAATTACAGCTGTCCAACTGAACTTGGGTAAGTCAGCAGGGTGGCAGTGATGTCTCACAAGCTCTGAACTAGAGCAACAAGATCTGACATGACGAAGAAATGGAAAGGTTGCTGCAGTATTGATAACGGGCTAAACTCTCAAAATCAGTAATAATTCAAAATACAGTGAGCAAAAACATAGTAAGGTTTTTGGATGTTGCTGATTACTTTTTAAGGTAAGAAAAGACCAAAGTGATTTAAGGACTCAATTGTATGCCTATAGGAGGTAGAAGCCTGCATATCAGCAAAGAGCCTGGCAGATATTGTGCATGCTATTCTATCACTCACTAATTTAGATATTTTAAGCATTTATTCTACACTGTTACATACACAAATGCTATTTACAGCCATTCTAAACACCAAATGTTAATTTTAAAGAAACTTGAACTTTAAAGGAATGTGTAGGGTATAGTGTTATGCTGGGTCTTCTACTATCAACAGAGAAATTATTTGAATGCTATTTTTAAATTAAATAGTATCCATTGGGATCACTCAAGGGCTACACTGAGTAGGTAGGAGCATACAAGGGGGTAAACATAGACCTTATTTGGTTGTCAAAAGTTATCAAACACTGTTGTATATTTACATGACCATATTGATTTTTAAATGTATCCAACACCGACAAATCCTATTGCAGCTTGTATTAGTGATCAAAGTTTATAAATACTGGACAATTTTAAAGTACTTTATTTTAGTGGGGTTTTTTTTGTTTGGTTTTTTTTTGTTTTGTTTTGTTTTGTTTTGTTTTTCCATACAAATTTCAAGACTGCTCAATCTGGAAAGGGCACTCCCAGTCTTGAGTCTGGCCACCTTCTGTTTTTTCATTTGTTTGTTGTAAAAAGGTTATTGCTCAGAGGGAGAAGATCGTCATAAATTTTAATGCATGAAACCTACAGAAAAGAAATTTACATTGCTCTTCAGTTAGGTCTGGAAAAATCTGCCAAACAATAGAATGAAATTGATATCTTCTCTGTCTGAAAGCAGAACCACAGTGTCTCCTCACCATACCACCTTGTAACCAGATTTTGGTCCTGGTATGAGAGCTCTGAGGGGGTTTCAGCAGTCCTCATGCCAGAGGCTGCCAGTTTAACCCACAAAAAAACTGGAAACAACTCTACAGAAGAGAAGTATTAAGACTGCAAGTTGATCTGTTCTGAAGGAGGAACATCAAGACTGTTGACAAAAGCAAACTCTTGGGAATAACTGTTCAGACAATGTATTCTGATGAGAAAGGCATCTGTCCACATATCTGTCCATGTATCTGTTTTGCAGAAACTTCATTTTCAGAATAAAAGACTTTGTCTTTCCATTTTCTTTCCATTTTTACTGAGTTCTCTGTTAGACAAGAATTGTCAATCCTTCCACTGCAACCAATAGAAGCAGAATCCCCTTGGCTCAAGGAAAGCTCTCATTCAAGTGAGGGTAGTCTGAAGAATTTCAGGGTAGCAACTAGGGTGAATTGTGAGTCTTCATGCTTATGAACACTGTCAGCCTGTTTGGGCTATTATGTATTTCCACATATTACCAAATGGGAACAAAGGAACTGAGAAAACTTTCAAATTAAACGAAAGACAAATTATTGGGTAAGACGTTGCAAACTAAGGTATTAGAGGTCATGTAAGCATAATTCATTACATCTTACCAGGATCCATCAAGATATCATAGCCATCTGTTCAGAATGCAAAAAGATGTAACAGAGCTTGCAATAACGAGTCAATAAAGAATAAATACTTAAAAATAGGCAAGCAAATGGCGAAACAATATACAACAAATACTTCCCCACAGCAAAGCTCAGCTAAATTTCTCGTGAAATGTATGTGTATTACATATGGCTACCTTCTCTAGACTACAATTCAAAAATGGGAAAGACATAAAACGAGGATGCTCGCAGCACTCCTGAAGTGTAGAACAGTTTCCAGGGAAGTTAAAAGCCTTGAAGGAAAACCAGAATATTCAGACACAATGAACTAAATAAAACATGGGCATAAATTAATTTCTCTGGCTCTGGAGTTTCTTTGTTTACTTACAGGAGAGGAAGAGGTCAAAACGAACAATTTGTTGAGATTGTGAACATGTTTAACGTGGTACTGAACATTAACCTAGGCAGGTAGACTGCACACCACAAGTGAAAATTCCCACTGTGGAAACCTGGAGCTATTTGGTGCCTGGGTAACTTACCTTGACCTTATCCCTTCCACACAAAATTAATTGTTTGACAAAACAACTTATTCCATATATGTTGAAAAAAAATTATAAACAGAGGAGAAATCACCATTCAATGAAACCCTGAAAATGATGGACAGCAAAGAACAATCTGTACAAGAGCATGTTGGACACAAATCAAAGACAGGCACCATTTTAGTGCAATTAATATCACTAAAAATGGAATTGCTTTAAGATGATTAAAATAAAACAAAACCCCCTAGATATTACATATCATGTCAACTCTGTAAAAGTCAATTTTTATAAAGTTCAACTGAAACGCTTCCAAAAATCCCAGCAAAGAACTACTTACAAGAATCTCATTAGGAGTAGACTACTACATTAATTAATATTCCTCTGCAGGAGTAGTAAGGAAAATATTGAACTATGTTTCAAAACCCAAAGTTAAATGAAGTATAAACTTAATTTAAAAGAAGATGAAATTGACTATTTTAAGATTGTCTAAGACCACAGAACAACAACAAAACTCTATAAGGGATATGATAGCTGAATTTAATAATGTTGAATTTCTTCAGTTTCATTATTCTAAGAAATCTCTAGTGACAGTGCAGGTATGTTTTTAACACCTCTACTTTTGCAACAAAAGCCAATTGACCTTTAAGGTCTGATGGTAGTCAGAAATGTGGTTTTAGGCTCCTTACCGAAATGTGGTAAGTCTGACATCAGGTTTAACCTTAGAGTGATAGCTACGTGTAAAGATTGAAACTATTGAAATACCTCTCCCTCATTTTCCTCTTCTGGAAAATTAGTATACCAGTCAAATCTTGCAAAACACAATTTTAGAGAGAACTGCAGGATAAAAGGAAACTGTTAATAGCAACTTTAAATATGGTCATGACTCCACCTGGTAGAACACATTTTCTTACATGTCAGACTCAGTTAACAGGATCATTTCGGTCTGAGTATGTTTTTATTTCTTACAGATTTCTCAGACATAATTTGTTATATTTCTCAGATATAATTTTTGTTATAATTTCTCAGATTACATGGCATGGAATCGAGATGCTCTAGAATATCCGCACTAGCACTGCTGATTTACAGAGTGCCTACCTTTGTGTTGCCTAGCTATGTTAGTATATTCTTTTTAAAAAGCCAGTGGGCACCAGAGTTATCAACGTCAAAGTTGGAGCATAGAGATGAGAAAGCAGTTAGAGGCTCTTCAGCATAACTAAAATGTTTGCAGATCTCAGCAGTGGAGAATAAAACAGCGTACCTACTGATAGTCATGTTCTGACGCAAATAATGTTGGAGAAATATTTTACATTTCATGTATGACACCTTGTACGTTTCAAAAGAGAAAAAATTCAGCTGCTATTTGCAACCATTTACTTCTTTAAAGCTGCCTGTGAGATCATGTTTGATTGTATACATACACACATTGAAAGTCCTTACTTAGTAGGTACAAAGGGAAAGCCTGAAATGAAGCATGGTAGGCTTGGCAGAAGCTCAGTGGGTGGATATGAAGGAAAATATGAAGTCAAACCCACAAGAACTTTAGGAGACCCACCCAGTGGTGCTGCCACTTCTAAATAAATAAGATTCACTTCTGCATATGACAGAATCACACATTTCAGATAACTTCTCATAAAACAGGATATATATGTAATATTGCATTGTGCAGTTTATATCAAATAAAACCAGGTATTACAAGGAAACAGTGCATTTCTCTTCTTTTCTAGGAAACTAAATCTGTTCCCTTCAATGGTTGATTCAGTTGCAAAAGTTTTACTAAAGACAAGAAAGGGCCTATATTTAGGGACTTGCGTCAACTCAAATTAGAGTTGATTTTAAATCAAATTTAGACTACTGAGCTTAAGATGAGGATTTCAATTAAGATTGAGTAACAGCAAATTAAATGTGTTTTGACGTGGTTCATGTACTTGACATGCTGTAGCAGCAACATTTGCCACTTCTGTTTTAGACCTGAAAAAGAGCTTCTAGGCTCAAAAACTTTTCTGCCTTTTTCAACTAGACCAACATATTTATAAAAAATTAGTCTCAACAACATTTGCTCAATGTACATGTTCTATGCTGTTTTGAGTAATAGATATGGTATTTAAATTCTCTTTTTCAATATATCTTTCTCAATTTCAGAGGAATTACTCTGAGTGGTGGATAAGAATATTTTAAGAGTTCTACAAAATGACAGCCTACATCAATGGAGTCATGACAGCTTGGACCAAATGTAAGTGAAGTTTTTTGTTACGGACCTCTGTAAACATCTGCATGTATTTTTGGTGTCTGGAGAATCATTTCCACCACCAGCCTTGCCAGTAACACCATAAACCACAAAAGAGGCATATTTCATTTTCAGAACAATTTAGCAGAGGGAAAAGAACTTGTTATAAACATCAATCTGGTTTTGGAAACTTACTGTACTTTTAATTTCATATTACATTTTAGCTTTTTCTTTATTAAGATACTGAGGTTTTCTGAAGTAGAAGCCTGTATATACTACATCTTAGATAGAAAAGAAAAAATCCTCTGTAGTGGGTATACCATTAATTAGTATCATCTTGGGGCTATTTTTTTAGGTTTACCACCTCCAGTACTTAGCATGTTATACCTCAGCAATGACCACAACAAATTTCAAGCACTCACCTACTGAAGAAGCATTTCATCCCTCTCTGAAGGAGTCCTGTAACTGCTACATTACAGACTGCATCAATGTGTATCAATTGTACTCTAAATATACACACAAAATTGAGCCTTCAGAAGAACTAATCTCACAACTGAGACATCTCAGCACGTGATAAGCTCCTAAAGTCCAGCAGAGTCACAGTGGGAGTCCTGCGCCCACAAATCAGCAGAAATTTAGAGAACACTTGTGTAACTTGCATGCTCCTAAACACCTACCCCGACAAAAGTTGTTGAATTTGCTTTAAAATTAAGCACATTGTGCCTCTTGTGTTACACAAAGAGTGCATTTTAGTAAGACTAAGTAAAGATTAGTGAATGTAGAAAGAGAACAATTATTGCCAGTCCAGGCACATTCATATATTCTGTTTTTTATCTATAGTGGTTTTGAAATAGCAGACAAAGCAGAAAAGGAGGAGGTAACAATGGGGCCTGAAAAATTAAACTGGCTAATTTCCCTCCTGAACTTTCACTTCTGCTTTTCAAATTTTATCATACTATTTTTACAAAACTCTCAGCTATCTTTAGGTAAAACTTCTAATTATTTTAGACTTTCCTCAGCTGTTAAAGGCTTTTTATTGCTTCTAAGAACTCTTTTGACTGTATTTCATTTTGAATGGGAAAAAAAAATCTATCTTGAAGAATTGAATTGTAAAGGAAACATTAAATCTTTGTTGACTGTAGAAAAATAGAAAAACTATTCTGAATGCCATATACATCCTTTCTTAAAAGCAGTTTTGCCAAACCCATGCAGTAAGTGTACTTCCCTTCTGAATCAGTGTTAACACGGTCTAGAAGGCTGAGCAGGTTTAAGTAAAGCTGTAATTTGCATTTTTAAAAAAATATTTTGAGCAGAGGCATTCATCAAAATAATTTACTAAAACTGCAAATTAGAGCTATATTTAAGTTAGTTTTACCAAAATCCTACTACTCACTAAAAATGGGATAAGGTAGAACAAATAGCTCAGAATTTCAATCCATTTTTTCTGACAATAATGACAAATAGCATGCACATCACATTTTTATGAACAAAATTATTCAACACATCAATAATATTCACTTTCAATATTCTAAGAATAAAACCTTTAGATTCCATCACCAGGAATATAAATATTAACTTGAACATTCTTAATATATAATACTAAGTTTATTTAAGTTCACATGGGTTTGAGCTACAGTCATTAGCAGTTGTTTGCAAAAAGATAAATTCTGCCTCTATGGAAGTATTGATAAATTAATCAAAATGGAAAAGAAGTAGCTGTCCTTGTTACAAAAAATATATATGAACAGCTGATCAAATTTTTAGGATATCAAATTACATCTATAGCAAGACCTTTAGAAATGCAGCTGAAAACTGTTAAAAAGAAAGTTTAATTTCCATCCCTAGTATATTCATTCTGTAGAGAAAAGTAAAGAAAAAAAAAATCTTCCCTTTTTTTTTTACCAAAAATATTTTGTCTGCCAACACTCAAACCATTGGTTGTTTCCAGTGCCAGTGTATATTCATATTGATTTTCTGTGAGCTGTACGGTATGAATATAGAATCACAGAATAAGCTAGGTTGGAAAAGGTCTTTGAGATCATCGAGTCCAACCTGTGACCTAACACTACCTTATCAGCTAAAATAATATATGTACTGATGTTATGTTGTTTATTGTTGTTTAATGTTGTTGTTTATGTTGTTCCATTCTTGTACTGGGCTACACAAAGTGTAACATGGAAAGAAGCGGCTTAAAGACAGCAAGGGGGACTTCATACATAGGTGACAAAAGGAAGGCTATGGAAAACATGGGTCCCCTGCTGAATGAGGTGGGGGACTTAATTACATAGGACATGGAAAAGGCAGTAGTTCTGAATGCTGCCTGCATTTTAGTCATTACTAGCACCACCAGCCTTCAGTTATCCCACCTCCCAGAGACCAGCAGGAAACTCTGTATGAAGGCAGAGACATAAACTCCATTTGAATGCTTCTTTTGCCATTTTTCTAATACAGCCCAGGCTTAAGAAATTCTAAGATAAATCTATGACTTTTTTTACTTAATAGCTTATAGACAACTTTGAAAAGTTGCATTTAAATAAAAAATGCTTTCAGACTCTACTAATATATCAACAATTGTGGGGAAAAATTCATGCATACTGAACGGAAATACTGCTTTTATCAACAAAAATATAACTGACAACAAACTCAGCTTGACAGCTAGACCCTTGTGAGGTGACCCTTTTTTCTGGTTATAAACTAATAATATATTAATTATTGTTACTGAATATCTGCTTACATGCTTCTAAGTTCCCAATGTGACGATAGAGTTCCTATCCTCTGATTGTATCCAGTGACATCCCTATTCAGTTACTTTAGGTATGACGGTACTTCTGCTCTGGCAATTTCACCACAAAAGAGGTTTAAAGTTGTCATTGTAAAACCACAGAATAACTGCAGAAGGTTAAGTGTGTGGATGTATTCTTTTCTTAGGGTGGATATATACGACAGTGAATACTCAAAATCTGTAACTTGTTGTTTCAGTGAAGTTTAAAAGAAACACCAGCTAAATGCATGTTTGAGTGAAGGAGGATGGAAGGAAGTTGGGCTAAAGTGTGATCAGGGTCAGTGAAAGTTAGTATTGCACTACCCAATCCTATGTATCAGCTAAAAGCCTCTAAAACCTTGTATGTGGTAAATTTGGGACTTCTTATGTATGACAAACTGATAAAAGCAATAACCTCACTGCTTATATCAAGACTAGAAGTAGTAAGTGGTAATAAGTGTCTCTAGTTTAGATGATTTGAAGGAATAAAAAATGCTTGAAAAATTTCATTAATACTAGAGGAATATTTCTGGAATTCAAGCAAATATCCCTGTTTATTCCTCTTGGCACAGGCACTTCTCATAGAAGACTGAGAAACATTTGAAAAAACCCAACCCATAGGATTCTAATAACCCATGTGATCTAGAAGCAATGCTTAAAATCTCTGTATTTTAAATTGAACATGTAATTAAAACCAGGAATGTTAAGTTCTCCAATTAGTACTATAATTCTCACCTGAAGTACAATTCTTGATTTCCACTGTTATTGTGAAAATGGCCACTCGAATATATAAATATCTCCAGGTTTTGAATTAAGACTGACTGTGAGAGTTCCCCACTGCCAGTTCTGCAATCTTCAAATAGCTAAAAAAGGATTATTCTTTACTACATTGTATGTCTAGCCCTTTGCAGCCAGATCTCAAAGCCTCTTCCCTTCAATCCAGCGATTCACATGGGCCTTTTCCTCTTTGCACATTCATTTTTGGAGCACGGTCCATGTACTCTAGGACGATGTATGAAGAACACCTTCTATGCCTAACGACAGCACTGCTCCCAGAACCAAGAAGGAATATAAAGGGGAACAGAGGAGGAACATATTCATTAAAGATTAATTCTCCACCTGACAGTCTCAGGCTTGCTACATGTTGGAAGCAGCAAGGGGGATCACACTGGCCATGAACAATGTTTATGCTATTGCTGCTGCAAAAAGTTCGAGTGAGATATTTTTGTTAAATATATATTAATGCATTTTAATGAAGAACTACCACTTAATGACAAGAAACTTCTATTTTGAGCTTAGAGTTATAAAACTATGAGCACTGTAAAATTACTGGACAATTAAGTTCCTACTCTCCCATACTCTTAAGGTGAAATTCCACCATATTGGGCCAATGAAGTGATTAAGATATTTTTCTTTGAGGGCAGATCTGCTGCAGAGAATGAATTTCTATTGTACCAAAGGGAGAATGAATAGCCAGAGACAGCTAAGACCTCATAATTGCTGCTAAGTTGACCAAAAGATCTGTACTATTCATTTTATTTTTTGTCTTCAGAGAAAACATTAGAAATCACTAGGTCAGGGTTTACAAATAGAGTTTTGAAACAGAAGCACACATATTAACTCCAAATTCAATCCCTGAAACCTCACCATGCTAAAATTAATTCAAATTTTGGATGAAGCTTCCCTCTTAAATTGTCCCTAAAGGCAGGAAGTGCCTTTTGCCCTGTAGTTGTGGGTTAATGTGGCCTATCCCATTGAAAGTAAGTCCTGCTTCCATAACAACAAATAACCACATTCAGCAAAATGATCATTCATTGTCTTCATGTACAGCAACGATTCCTCATGGTATAAAAGTAAAACGTGATGCTGGAGTGTGGTAAAATAAATCTAAAATTTGGCAACATCTACTTGCTTATAATAAATCACAAAATGTTTGTCTTTCAGAAATCTATCCATGAATTTTTAGCAATTTCTTGACCATTCATCTTTTTGTTTTATTGGTGGGTGCCTATTTATAGAAATATAAAAATTCCATGAGCCTTTGAAAAATTATAGTGATTCCAAATCACTTACTATTAGATGTATATTTATACTACATGATTACACATTTTTTTTCCATCCTCAACAGTGATGATGGAAAGCAAATTAATTTAGAAGCCAAATTCCTCATCCTGCAAACAAACAGGCACTGATATTTTCCCCCCCAAGTACATTCACAGCAGTTGAAGAGACAGCCAACATATGAACATAATAAGGATTTGGATAAGCAGAGGGACGCAAATCTTTTCTCGCTCCTGAGAATAAACAAGTGAAAAAAAACCCCCAAATATTAGGACATCTTCATTATTCAAAATACAAATTACTTTTCTTTTATATAACATGCATACAATTGCACAATAATGTGCAACGCATTTGACATAACCTGAATATGTTCTGTTCAGAGAACTAATTTACTGTCATTTTACTCCCACTAATTTATTGTCAGCTTTATTTATTCTGCCTATAGTCTCCACACTAATTAAAAAGAGAAAAGGTAAACTTTATTGTTATGATGCCTAACATGTCTATTGTATTAAAATTGAGAATAATCATAATTAAAAATAAAGTAATCTGGTTCTTCTGAATTTTAACTACTGCCTTTTATTTCCGTGATTCAAAAAACTCTCATTTTAATCAGAAGTGATGACATTCTTGTACCAGAGATACATAAGGCAAAACTAATTGCTCACAGAGGCAAGAATCCCCTGTTGTCTCTCTGGCTCATCATACCACAGAGGTTTTCTGGTGAAAACTCAATGGTCTCAGAAGCTATTTGAGGGAACTTCTCTTACCAGAAAAACAAAACAAAACAAAAAAGCCCAATCATGTATTATAGAATATTTGAGTGAAATTCCATTTTATATTGGCTCAATTCCCACTGTGAAAAGCAACTTCTTTCAATTCCTTTTTAACCAAAATTTGTAACCAACTGAACTATACAATTAATGTGCAGCAAAGGATCAAAAGACAATTTTTGAACCAATAACCTCTATAGCTCTAAATCTGCTTGTGTCAGGACATAGAATTAAAAACAGTTTTGCCCCTCAAAATCTGTTGAAATAAGTGACTATCACTAGAAAAATAGCATAATTCTTCCTGAAAGCCAAGTACACTATGTTTATTTGATGGCTTTAAACTGCATGTTTTCCTGAAGATCAAAAGGAGACAATAAATTATGGACATTCCTTGTCATTCAAGCTTACTACAATATTAAATGTGCTGTATTAGAACCATGAGCGCTTGTATCAGGCTTTAGTTAATTAAATAAACCTGCTGAAAATCGAAAGGATGTACTCCCAGAACTCTTTTTCTTCTAGTATTCCAGAATGCAAAGTTGTTTTAACACTTCTGATACAAAACTAAGACATTCTTCTGTTTCCAACCACTGGTCATTATTTAAACTGATGTCACTCTCTCTCTGTACACTTAAAGATTAAAGGAAATTTCTTACATATTTAGGATTATTTTTCCCCAGAATTATAGCTGGATGTGAATGGCATAAATTAAGAGTGCAGATCAAAGTGGGGAGGTGTTGCAGAAGAAAAGATTTGCAATAAAATATTCAGTAATTTTAACACAACTTTCCCAGCCCACTCCAAGTGCTTTACTCTTCTCTCTTTTACTGAGCAAGTAGAGACAGCTTTGCATGAAATGTACTTCTATGCAGCTTACTCTCAGAATTTACAATAAATATCAAACATACCATATGTTTGCCCATGCTTGTATAGAATTTTAGGTAGCCAGCATAGCCTAGAGTTTCAGCAAAGCTTCCCAAACAAATTAGCTATCAATAGAGAGAAACAATGTCGAGAACTGGGTTGAACAGTTATGCTAAAAATGAAGAGTCAAGACTTCCAAGATTTTATATTGGTTTCTGCTCCTAATTCACTGTCTTACTTTCACAAATCATTTCAACTGCTCCTCAATGTTAGAAAAACAAGATTTTGCTCTTACAGATGGCCTTTGAACATGAAATCTCAAAGTGATCAAGGAAGATAAGCCACTCTTAATTTATTTCACAGTTGAAGAAACTGATTCAGAGAGATGAGGTCACTTGTGTAAGTTCACAAACTTAGTAAATAACAAGGACTGAAATAAAAAACAGATGCCCTGCATCTCAGTCTAGGATCTTATTCAATGCAATGTATTGCCTCTATAATGCAGTGGAAAGCTGAGTTGTTTTCTTTATGGCAAACAACAAGAATAAGCCAGCTAACAATCTCTGTTAGACAATGCATTTTATCACAAGCATTCAGTGAAAAATCAGAAACATACAAAGGCAAATGTTAACAGGAGCTCATACATTATTCAGGAAATATTCTTACAAAGAAATTGCATTTCTTTAGGAATGATAAGAGTGGCACAAGTAGTCAATGGGCACAACTGCAAACAACACAACTGTCTGAAGTTCCCTGCTTAAGTAATAAAAAAGTGACCGTTACAAAACCAAAAAATGGAAGATTACATAAAGAATACAATATAAAAAGAAGTAACAAATATGAAAAAGGAAAGGTAAAGCTCTCGCTCCTCTCCAAATTTACAGCATCTGCTGTTTATGACATAGCAGGCACAGCCTTAGCCACTTGGGAAAGGTGTACAACATGTTTGCTTATCTTTACTTATGTTTTAATTATTGCTCTGAACTGCTTCCAAAACATTTTTTCCTGTCTCTTCATCCACTAATAGAATCTTTAATGACTGGATGAAGACACTATATAAAGCAACGATTATACTAAGTTGTTTCATAAATTGTCATTCTGTAGTAAGCAACTACATCTATTACTAAAAATATATATATTCTGATTACTTGATCATCTCTGAAATTTACAGCTTCTTTTCTGAAATTAAGATTTTTTTCAAAGTATTGACTTTTCTCTCTATAATTTAGGATTTTGCAATATTATTTATAAGAAAATGGAAATTTTTCCAAGATTCTTTTCTGATGCATCACAGTATGACTCGTTACTACATTTCTCAATGTACTTTCTTCCCTCTTAGCAATTCTGAAAATGCCCTCATTAGCAACAACCCTTTATAAAAATTATTTGATACTAAACAGCTTTTGACTACTGCTTTTCAAGCATCTGAAAAATACCAATGATTTCACCCTAAGATTAAGGGTTTAGGAAGACGAAGGCTGTGCTTATATTTTTGGCAGGTATCCAGCACTATGAGGAAGGTTGCAGGCACTATTATTGAAATATTAAGGTTAGTAACTTTTGAAGAATAGGGAAAAAAACCTCAAAACCCAAAAAAAACCACAAAAAAAAACCAAACCAAAAAACAGGAAAATAATAGAGTGTGGTTCAAATCCAACAAGATAGACAAGAAAAAGATGAATTTTCAATAGCATGCAAAAATAGCACCTGACCAGTCAGATGAAATGTTCATATTTTTAGCAGAATATGTTCACTATTACATCAACTCATGTCTCCTTTATATCTGAATGATATACCCGCAACATCTATTCTCTTTTTATTTTTTTTTTTTAATGACAGTAAACAGAAGTTTTACTAAACCTCAGGTTGCTAATAGGTCCTTATAATGTGAATGGTCATACAACACGTTTTCTTATATCTCAACTACTTTGTGGCTGCCTTGCCAGAAAACACTAAACACAGTCTCCTTTTTTTCCAGGCATAAAGTAGACCATGGTGAAATAGACTGTAATAAACATCATGATTTCACTAATTATGTCCAGTAATGGTCAATAGATTTTTAATATTATTTTCACTATATAAATAACTATCAATTAAAAAAAAATATATAACACTGTTGTGACTATATCTAGAAAAAATGGAGTTTGATAATTTACACCTTCTTCTCAGAAGCTTTTATGGGTGATCTTTCCTCTACTGCTTAACATCCCTTTTTACACTTTCTTTCCTAAAGTCCACATTTTGCAAAAAAGCAGATTCCAGGAAATGAAGTTACTTGTTTGGATACAACTGCCAAAGCCACTTCCTGTACGCACTTGGCAGAAATGCTTGGGGAAAAAAAAGTCTTATGACATTTTTCAGTCCAACCAAGCTGGGCATTCCATTCAGCCACACAAAACCTCAATGTAGCCCTAGAACTGTATGCCAGTATTATATATTTGACCACTCAAAGTACTACAGTCCAGTAATAATAAATTCATTTTTACATTTGTCAGGAAAAATAGTATCAAACAGGTTCCGAACAAAAAACACACTGACTACTTCATCCATGACCTGATACTATTCCATTTTTTCCATTTTGTTATTTTTCCTCTCTTGTCTCTGTAGAGCCTCACACATGAATGCACTGTAAAGAGTAACTTATGAAAAGCCTGCAGAGAGACCATTCATAGGAACGTGACATAACATAGTCATTGTTATTCTTGGCATTGACGCTATTTATGCCTCATTGAGTGGCAGATAGAAGAAGAAATTTTAATGAGAAAGGCTCTATAACAAACACTTGGACTGCTGCAACAGAAAATCATGAAATACATGATACTCATCAGATGAACTGAACAGGCTGTCAATGACTGAATCATATTTTTTTGGACTTTGTTAACAGGTGTTTTACCAGACCTTGCCCTGTACAATGTCTATAGTGACAAAATTAAGTCTTTGACTGCAACAACACAGTTTTTCCAAACCAAGTGTTTAAAAGTACCAAAA
>VZTF01001657.1:408147-521163 GCA_013397755.1 Cnemophilus loriae
AAAATCCGCTATTAATTTGGTTGCTTTGACTCCAGACCAATCTCTGTATCTTAAAGATTAACAAATTTACCAAAGGGATCACAATTGTATGTGCATCAGTTTAAAACTGTACTTCTTCTTCAGCATGCCTAATTTAATGAAGCTCTATTAAATCTAAAATATGACTCCTCTGAGGCCCTTGTCTTTGAACCTTCAGTTCTTTTTGGGTGTTACAGGTAAATTAAGGGTGACAAGCAGTCACTTCCCAACTATTGTTTCCATCTTATTGCATGTGTAATTTCAAAACACCTATTACTGTCTTGTCTCTCTAGCCATTTTCCATTCAATAACTCTCTTGGGTTCACTTTTCATTTCCTAGTAACTCATCTCTTCCTTCCTTTAAATCTACAGCCTCTCTCATTCCTGATCTCATTCACAGTTTCATTAGGAACACATCCTAAGCCACAAATATTTTTGCTCTTTTCTACCCTATTTATAAAAGAGAAGTTCAATCTATACCTGCTCTTCCCTTTTTACCCCTTCCAAATCAATTTTCTTCTCCCAAAGTTTAGACAGTCAAGTGTGAGGTACAATAACTATTGTAGTATCAATTGCTTCCACTGTCTACTCCTACTACAGTTTCCTGGCAGCCACAGTATTTTCACAAGAAAGACAAAAGTAGTATTCAGAAACACATTTGCTATTTGTAACCAGCACACGGTCTCTTAATGTATTCCATTAAATAGATCAAAAAGATTCCTGACATTCGAATAAAAAAAGCCCTGAAACAGAGTGTAGGAGAGAGAATAAAAGACCGATTGTCTTTTCAATTTTTTCTTTTCTCTTGCATCCCCATCCACTGTTTTAGACATTATCACAGAAATTTTCAACCCAGCATTAAAGTTATTTTACTCAAAAGTTCAGGACATGACTCAGTTTACCCAAGTTTTCTTCCCCGAAGTATAAATTCAATGATTTAATATTAAAAACTACAGCTAACAAGTTCAGTATTAGGAATATAAAACTTATATCTCCTCTCATGGCTGGCACCCTTCAACCTATTCCTTCTTTTTAAACATCTGGAGAAAATCAGACTTTTAACAGTGTGGAAAACAAGAAAACTCTGGGGCACATCATGAGGAGGCCAACAGTGAAGACATTTCTGAAACAATGGCCTGACCACAGATCTTCCCTCTTGTAATAGATGCAACTTCTAGTAGGGTTTCTTTACAAGGCAGGTCCCAAATGACTGACATTTCTAGGCCAAAGGCTTAATTTGAGGAATATTGTAGAACTGTGCCATTACATATATGCAGAGATCATTTCTATTTAATAGACAAGCAGCTACTTTTTATACCAAATTCAATTTCAAACCAGTTTAAATTTGCAGCTCTACACAGAATACATTTCAGGAATCAAACCTAGGGCAACAAATGCACAGAAGTGTGTAGCAAAATAATTTATTTGGAAGAAGCTCAATTCATTCAGTGCTCGTCAGTCACAGATTAAAACTTGCCTATTTATTGGAGCTTAAAATACTACAAAGTTGTATCACAAACTACAGGTAAACTTTCTCTTCAAGAATGGTACTGTACATTCTGAGTAGTTCTTCCCATTGCCCCATAATGCTGCATAATACTATCGTGGATTGAAGTGGACATACTAACCCTCATTTATATCCCAATCTCGGAGAAGCATTTGTCAAAATTTTTAATCTAAACAAAACAGGCCACCTTCCAAAATATAGTCATAACTGAAATCCATTCCAGACAATCTTAAAGTACAGAAATCCTTATCAGGGCTTTTTTTTTTTTTACTTTGAAAAAGACCTTAATTTTTACATACAGTTTTATTTACTGTTAGATAACTCAAAGTCATACCTAAGAGCAACACATGATAGCAACCTACAATGATTTACAAGGGAAGTTAGGCATAGGAAAGAAATTCTCTGGACTTAACCTTGCCTCTTCAAACAGTAAGGATTAATAGATGAAAGTTCTAATTCACAAAGTATTAGAACATTACATGAATGTTCAACATACGATTAGGTCCAACTGACATCAAAGGGAAATAACAACATGCCTACATGTACTTCTTCGGAGACAAAAATTTCTTTAGTTGTTTACAGAAGCCCTGGCAATAAATCCTGCTTGGTCATGCAATGATACAATGAACCTCATGACTGCCTTGGACCTATTTTTCTGAGCATTTATCCTTTTTCTGATTAACTTTCTTAGCTTTGCAGGCGATGTCCCCAAACTCGGAATTCCCCGCGAGAGTGGGAGATTAGATACCTTAAGCTATGGTCTTTCAGCCGTGTGGATGTTTTGATCATCAGGCCTTGATGGGGCAGAAGTTGTTGTGCTCAGAAAACAAACGTGTAAGGGACTGAGCTGTAAATGTCTAAATATTTATCATTTTAAATATGCACGTGGCACACCAGAAACCAGACGGAAACTGGCCACTTACATATACAGAATTATGATGGCAACTGAAAACTGGAAGAAGTATTAAATCTTGTGCTTTTGCACTTCATCTAAACACTAAGTAACAGACATCAAGAAGAAAACCAAGTTATCAATCCAGAAGTTATCAATCAGCAATTTATGCTGGGTTTTTACCCTTCCTGTGAATTACCTGGCTTTGGAACAGATGCAGGTATTTCCAGCACTTTTATGACCAGGAGGTGGTGCTGCTGTCTGTTTTGGCAGTGACACAGGAACATGTTATCTTTGTATTCTCTTTATTATAGAGACATATATATGGAGAAACTGTTTTGATTTCTGTTGAGGAATAAGGAAAAAACCGCCAGTGTCTTCCCAAAATAGCGTGTAAATCATAGATACATAGAATTGTTAAGGTTGGAAAAGATCTCTAAGGTCATCTAAGTCCAAGATCAAGATCTCCAAGCCCAACTGTCAACCCAGCACCACCACCATGTTCACCACTAAACCATATCCAGCTGCCATATCCACACATTTTTTGAACACTTCCAGGGACGGTGACTCCACCACTCCCCTGGCCAGCCTGTTCCTATGCTTGAGAACCTTTTATGAGAAAATTTTTTTCCTAATATCCAATCTAAACCTCTGTTGGTGCAATTTGAGGCCATTTCCTATTGTCCTGTCACTTGTTACCTGGGAGAAGAGGTTGACCCTCACCTCACTACAACCTCCTTTCAAGTAGTTGTAGAAAGCAATAAGGTCCAGCCTGAACCTCCTTTTCTCCAGGCTGAACAACCTCAGATCTCTCAGCCTCTCCTCATAAGACCTGTGCTTTAAATATATAATATAAATATTAAAGAAGTTAATCTCTCCATTCAGATTTTTGAGAAAGTTTATTGTGATTTCCAGCATAATAAACGGATGTTCTTAAAGGATTTTATATCTAGGTAGTAGAAAGCCTGAAACGGCAGCAGAAAGCAATAGAAAGACTAGCAATAATAGGTATAATAAAATAAATTGAAGAAGCTTTCAAACATGGCATCTGATATTAACAGCACCAGATTTTCAGATTACATGTCTACGTTAGTTTTGCCTACAGCTGAACTTCAGAATGTTGTTTCTGAGAAGATCTTTATTTTAAGGAATTACAGGGTTACAATAAACATTACAATAACTAAGGTAGCAACCGTAAGCAAGTTAAGTAACACGAACATGCAGCAGCAGCTCAAGTGCCATGAGGTGACCAAAATAAAAAGGCTTGAGGTAATTATACTCAAGACATAATAAAATAAAAGACTGCAAATACTGGTCACAGAAAATTATTTGAAACCAGTTTGATGACTAGGAAACATTAAAAGACGAAATTTAATTTTATTTGAATGAGGGTCTAGTAAAAGTAGGCTGAAAATCAGGTAGAGAGCTCACAGTACGATAGGGCTATTTGTCCACGTATTTAGCATAGTATCATTAACAACAGCAACAACAACAACAGCAAAATCTTTCAGCAAATGTTTTGCTCAATCATCACCAAATGACTCCCCTGTAGGAAGAATATTACTAGGAAAAATGGAAATCAGAAAAAACTGTTAAGGAAGAGAAGATTAAACACGAGCACACTGTAATAGAACACAAAAGTAGACAGAACTTTGTCATGTCCACCATTCACTGCATCCAAGTCAGATACAAGTGATGTGAAGAAGAGCTGGAATTACTGCTAAATGCTTACAAATGTTAAATAATTTCTTCAGTCACATAACTTCTGCTACAGGAAAATGGCTATAATTACCTACACGTGAAGGATCTTTGATATGCACATATTTACAAAGAACAACTTTGGCCCTCTGTATAACTCTGCGTAATCATTTCAAATGTCAAAACTGCCTTAACTTGAGGAAGTCTTAGACCAGCTCCTACCTGACTCTATGAACAAAAAGATCAAAGACTGTTGTCAGTGTAGCTTGGTAGATGGTTACAGCAGAGCATCTCAGCCACAGATTTGTAAGACTAGCCCTGCAATGAAAATCAGTGAGAACTTTTACCTGACCTAGAAATAAAATCTACCAAACTTACTGTATAAGTGTGGAAAAATAAATATCACCCCATCTCTAGTTGTTAGCTCATTTCCATTTATATGGTTATTCTTTTCTTTCACACGCATGTCAATAATGGTCTATTTTTTCTCAAATTAACCTAAATACAATATAACCTGTGAACATAACGTTATTCTTTTGAAAGTATCCTTCTGAACATATAGCAGGGCTGAAAATTAATGAAACAAAGGCACAGTTACTAACTAGATATTTCGGAGTTAAAACTGTAAGAGACAAAAAGAGGTTGCATCAGAGGTAAGTGAACTGTGCAATGATTTTTTCAACAAAAGCATCCAAAACTTAAGAGTCAATTGTCACCGAGGCATACAAAATATCATCGGAAAAATTGTACAAGAACAGAAGCATTTGTATGAAACTTAACCTGTTTAAATGTATTGCAAATATCAGAAAAAAAAGTAGAGATTTGTGGGATGTTTACAATACTTCCTACTTTGGTTTTATATTCAAATATGCTGGGACTAGTGTCTACAGAAAATAACTGTTTCTGCTAGGAACAGAACGAAAAAATGCATTTTTTAGGTTAAATGCACAAACAAAAGAGAAACAGAACTCTAGACTATTATATTATTTATCAGAATTTGCAGTATCTGTACAGAAATATCTAAAGTTTAAGCCGATAGAAGAATTTTCTAGTATTTTGATTATCCATATGCATACACAATGTGCATGTAGTGGCTCTGTTAAAAGGCACTGCAGTCTCTTGGGACTGATGTTCATAACAACAATATGGAAGAAGTTTTACAGAGGTATTTGCCAAATCTTACAGTCTATATATAAAGGAATTTCATCACCCTTCAAGTACACAGAAACTTTGGGAAGCATATTTTACCTCTAAAATATCAAGAGTTGAAGAGCTTCAGCCACCAAAAAAAACCCCAAAACAAGTTTAAGGAATTAGTTTGAAAGATCCAATTGTATTTTTAGACAGCCAAAATATGGCTAATGAAACATGAAGCCAAAAAGATTTGAAATAGTAGAGAACTTCCAAGGAACACTAGGTTACATTTAGCAGACTAATCTGGATAAGAGAACAGTAAACTAGCATAAAAATACTGGAAAGTTTCTCCATCTAAACAGACTCAGGAGGAAGGCAGCAAAAACTGCCAAAAGCATCTTTAACAAGCTTCCAAACATACGTTCTACATCAGAAGAGATTCCCACTTGAGAAGTGGAAAGAACGTGATGAGCATCTTAGAAAAAACAGAAATGTTTTGTAAAACCAAATAAATGTGGAGAAAGAAAAAGCTGTTGATGGAAACAGTAAGTGGTTTTACATAACAACATTTTCAATATATAAGTAAGATTCAGTGTCTCTGAAAAATTAGTGAATGCACTGTAATAATGTGCTCCTCACTCTCATTAAATCCTTACAAGTTACAAAATTTGCCTTTGAAGTTGCAAATGGGGACCAACCAAGCTCCAAAGTGGAAAATCTGGGCTTCATCTCCTAAAAATAATGCTATGTTCATATTTATAAACACTTAATTAAGATGACAAAAATTGTAACACAGAGGGTTTTATCATTGAATACCAATTGCAAGAGCTCACTTTAAGTTCTACAACATGTATTTATATTTCTTTGTCGCAAAGAATAGTCATCTGTTGTTCCTTACAGAGACATTTCTGGAGTCTCAAACTTCTTAACACAGTTCTTTTTTTGCTGTTCACTAATCTCAGTGAGTTCAGTTCAAAGTCCTCACTCAAGCAAAAGTCACAGTGGACTCACTGTGAATTCCATCAAAATAAAGCTCTTGGAAGCAGTACAGATAGAGGAATAGATTTTGGAAAAAAATCCCAAACAAACAAAAGAGCTAGTCCCAGAAGCTAGTTGAGTCTCCTATAAATTCAGTTAGTGTACATTTAAAGAGGGTAATTCTGTTTTAGAAACTACTTTAATTTTTACTTTTTGTTCGTCTAACAAGATTAAAAAAGGGAATAAAACTGTGATCTTTAAGACGAACAGAGATACCAAAATGTATAACAGCACATGACAAAGTAAAAAATTTCCACAACTACAGGCTACAAATATGTGTCTCACTGATGATAGACACCCACTCATACTTACAACATAAATTGGAGCCCTAGCAATACACATTTCATCTGGTAACTTGAAATACCAGAAAATACATTTATTAAGCTTATCAGAAATAAAGCTCAATAAGATTGTTCAAAAGCTTATGCTGACTGTTAACATTTGCTGAATTAATTTTGAAGGCTTTTTAAAATACCCAAATCAAGCACTGAAGTGTGACACTTCCTGCTTGAACCTTAAACTTAGCAATAATGAAAAATATATAGTATCAAATAATCACTCTACATGTTATAGAAAACATTTATGCTTAAGAAATTAGCAAAACAACACATCTTGTTTTAAATAGTTGTTCCAAAGATTTAACAGTAGCAATGAAATATGCACTACATGTTACTAGGAGCTGGTAGAAGTTCAGCTGGAGAGCAAATGGAATACATACTTTTTCCTGGAACTTCAACAGAAAATGTAGAACATACTTTCTTTTCTGACTAATGAGAAAGATCTACAGTAAGTTTGAACAGTGCCCTAAATGCACCAGTGAGCTCTTTCATTGGCCAAATAGCAATAAAATGGCTACATGTGTTTGCTAACAAAAGATCTGTCATGAACACAGTGCCAAGACTCTGCCCCTAAATATCTGAAAGCACTACTGGACACAGAAAATACTCCAAGAAACATATAGGTTTGCTAAGCATTTAATTTTCCTGAAGGTTTGAGAACTGCCTTTTTTCTGAACTGAAACAATTGGAAGAGATTCTGACGGAAAACCGCAGTCAGTCCTTTCCCTTAGGGAACTTTCTGTGGGTTTTCAACAATAGAAGGAAGAATTTTCCCCAAATTATTACATAAATATATAAAATAGACAAGACAAATATTTTGAAAAGTCTTAATACAAGACAAAAATATTTAGCTTCCAGAAATGAGCAGTATGTGTGTTATCATCACTACTTTCATGCTATTCATAACCATCATCTGTTTATAGAAACCATCTCTCACCTCACATTTCAAAGTCAGCTTGTCAGCCCTTCAGCAAGAATGTTTTTTTATATAGATGTTGGCATAGTGTCGAGCAAAAAGTGATCTTAAATCATGAATGGGATACATAGGAGGTAAATTCTTCACAAAACTCTTAAAAAACTTCACAAGTTCTCCATGAAAGATAAAGGAAATGGCTCAAACTGGTCAAAACATGATCCTAACAAAATCTTTTGTGAGAGCAAAGTAATCTCTCTCAAATCCATCAGCATATATAACCATTTGAAGCTCTTACTAAGATTTACTGTATTCTTTAAATGTCGCAATAGTCACACTGTTTTCTGGTAACTGAGCTGTTTATATTTCAGGAGAAAAACAAATCCAGCAGGACGAAAAACGGTATCATACGTCTTTTATGCAGACAGAATTATCCTAAGAAGCAAGCAGTAGTCTGAGACCAATTTCAAAATAAGACAGAAGACTTACAGAGACACTTCTCTGTACAGAAGAAGTAATATAATGCAATAAAAGTAAAATACAACACAATATTTATCACTCCACTGTCTGATGAAGTCTGATTTTTTCTTGTTTTGCTAGATTCACTCATTCTTTGATTCATCTTGAAACTACTAATTTATTATTAAGTCAACTCCTAAGAAAGATTATATGTAGTTCTACAATTATATCTCTAGAAGGCATGAATTATTAATACAATTAAAGCTGCAGTAGATACTTTATGATGAACTAAATGACTATATTAAAAGTAAAACTGTTGAAGCATTTGTAAAGCTCAGGTTATTATGCCAATAATTTCTCTTTGCATTTTCTGGAAAGTTCATCTGAAACGTAATTTAAATTCTTAGCCAGTTATGTCTGTTTCAGATTCATGAAAGATATTATGATGCAATAAATAACAGCAGCTACTATGTTAGACTATTTTTCTCACTCTCCCTCACGTAGGTATGAATTTATAATTTAGAGCACTCTGTGACGAAGGATGGGTATTAAAAGGCAAGTTCTCCCCTTTCATGGTATAACACTTGGACTAAGATAACAAGTTCTTGTCTAAGTTCACTGTCTTATGCCATCTGACTTGCCCAAAAGACAGCAGCAGGCAGCCTTCCACTGCTTCCAGGAAGCCTGCTTGCCTACCTACCACTCCTTCCTAAAAGTCTTCTGGGATCCAAGAGAAAGAAATCTGATAGTGTGTAAACTGGTATCATTTTTAACTGAAGAATTCAATGCTATGTAACCCAACACCAGCAGAGAAACCAAGGGCTTTCTCGACACTTAGGACACTGCACTTGCATATTCCTCTGCTATAGCTATCAAGGAAAACATCCTAATTCAGACTCTGACACAAACTGAAAAAAACACAATACGAAACACAACAATGATCTACACATCCAATTTCAGTTGGTCTCCACTGGTATGAAACCTCATGTTCAACATTATTTTACTAGTGACATGATTTCAAATACGATATTCAAACAAGCAGCTTAAGACATACCTGTTCAGAAAAAATACCTTTTAACATTAAATCAGACCCAGGCAGAGAGAGCTATGGTTGCTCAGCATGGAGAAGAGAAGGCTCCAGGGAGATCTCATTGTGTCCTTCCATTACCTAAAGGGGGCTTACAAAAAGGAGGGAGAGGGACTTTTTATATGGACAGATAGTGACAGGATAAAGGGCAATGATTTTAAACTGAAAGAGAGTGTGAATAAAGGTTAGGAAGTAATTCTTTACTCAGAGGATGGTGAAGCACTGGAACAGGTTGCCCAGAGAGGTTGTAGATGCCCCATCACTGAAAGTGCTTGAGGCCAGCTTGGATGGGGCCCTGAGCAACCTGGTCTAGTGAGTGGCATCCCTGTCCATGGCAGGGGGTTTGAAACTAGAGGATTCTGAAGGACCCTTACAACCCAAAACATTCTATGGTTCTATGGAATAAACTCTTTACAACTTAATATCAATTAATTAATATCAATATTAATTAATATCAATATTAATATAAATCAATTAATGTCAATAATATTATGTAATGGTGCCCAAAAATCTACTTGGAAATCAAATCTGGGTGTTGGGCCTTGTTGATCCTTGAGTCTATACAGCCATTAATTAGAGTTTCAGGCATACAAGTGGTGGGGAAAAGGCAGAATGTACAGGAAGATAAATACTACCATATGTCAAACCTTTGAAGATATGTTATGTTCACTCAGTTTCTTCTGAAAAGACCATGCACATTCAGTGCAGGATGGACTTAAAAAAAGATTAATTACAGCTGTACCTGTGAAACATGTACTGTTGTAGAAGTCACTACTCATTCACCTTCAAAGTAAGCCTGCTGTGGGACAAATTTGGACCAGGAATTGTTTTAGTGCTGTGATGAGATCAAGATAAATTTCCTGTTATCACAGATTATTACATCAAGCTCAGAAGTGAAGCAGTATGACTGCATTTCTCCTACCTAAAGCAGTGTCTGCATAGGATAGACAAGAAACATGATTACACATATCTCTCAATGCAGATATGATCCTAGATCATATGGGAAAAAATGGTAAGAATATTATTCTATCTTTTGTCACAGAACGGTAAAAATCCATTTCGGGGCAAGCAAATGTTAAAGCTACACAAGAAATCAACTGCAAATCAGTGAAAGGTTCTAAATAAAATTAATTATTTGTTTGTTTTGGGTTTTTTTTAACAAATTATTAGATAGACTTTCCAACAACTATCTCATTAAACTAAATATTTTTTTCCTATTCTTTCTGTTGATTTCCTAGTTTTATTGTTTTCAGGATAAGGAAATGAGATAGAAAAACGGAAAACACATTAGAGACACTAGAAATACTACGTTATATTGCATTAAATCAGGCTGATGGCAGATTTGAGAGTACAGAACTAAATAAAGTTAGATTATTAAAATAGTTAACATATCATATAGCCTTCATGCTGTAAATTGAAATCTTCATAAACAATGTAAAGTATGCAAAGTATTTAAATGATGAAGAATAGCTTTAATATTACACTAAAGCTTCTGTCTGGGAGTTTGACCCTGGCTCAGGCCCAGCCCTTTCACAATCTTTAGTGAATTCTTAAAGCCTAAAGACAAAATGGCATATATATACAGTTCAGATGGATTTTGAAATGAATGGATAATTTTATAATGATGAACATTATTTTCAGTCTTTCAATAGATGAAAAATGATTCTCTATGCTCGAGTGAGAATGAAGCTTCATCCAAACTTAGCAAAGGATCACAAAATAGTTTGGGTTGGAAGGGACCTTGAAGATCATCGAGTTCCAACCCCCGTGCCATGGGCAAGGCCACCTTCCACTAGACCAGGCTGCTCTGAGCCCCATCCAACCCGGCCTTGCCAATGCAGAATGCAGGAGTTGAAGTTCTACAATCCAGTCAATTTGAGCTGACATGCTGGTTCCTACTTTACGTTGCAAGAAAACTCATGTGAATGTACTTACACAAATGTTCGCAAAAAGAGAAAGCATTGATCAATACTAAGAATTTGTTAATGCTTGTGAGGCTTTTTTTTAAAGACTGAAGAATAAGTTGCACTATATAAAGTGCTATACCAATCATTTGCTGATAAAATATAGCTATTATTTGCTAGCATATTTCTGAGGTAATGAAAAGCTTTGTGTTGTAAGGACATGATTATATTTAGTTAGTACTATTGTAACACCAAATCCAATAAATTCTTCCTCTAAAGTGAGAAGCATGGTAAATGGGAAAAGTAGAAGGCAAAGGGAATTCCTCAGTAGCTAAGCAACTGAAACAAGTGTGACAATCGACTACTAGTTCAGCTACAATGCAATTTTAGAGGATAAGTGGCAACCTTAAATAATTTAAGAATTCAATTCCCACTAGCACTCTAGCAAAATCCAAGTTTCCACTTGCCAGCTGCCATGTCTGAGTTTCAAGCTGAAAACTCTCTCTTCTTTCAGCTATCCCCCCGCCAAAAGCATAAAAAGTATACAGAAATAGAAATCATTAATATGTAGTAGTTGTATGTGATAACCTACGATGAGGCATGTTCTTCTTTACTAACAAAAACATTAGCACTTCTAGAGCCTAGTGACACCAAAAAATCTTTTTATTTGAACAATTCAACTAGAAAATAAAGAAAACATGAAGTCATGCAAGAAAAAAATCTGTCTAGAGTTACTGGAAATTTTGTATGTGGATTTTGAAATGGACAACTTGCAAGAATATTTTTACTTATTTTCATAAGTAACCAGCTCAAATTATGCAAGGAAAGAAAATTGCAATGCTCAAAACTTAACCCTTTTCAAATAACCACTATAAAAACTGCCCTACTAGTGCAATCCATACTAATTGGTCAATATTATTTCCATTGTTTGAGTTGCTCCTACAGCAATTTAAACATGAACTTAAATCCTGCAGTATCACTGATATGGATAAATTGAAATGGATCTTCCAGCTGAAAAATATTATTTCCTAATATTTCTTAATAAATTATGCTCAAACCCCCGTTTTTTTCTGTGAATTTACTCAAAGGATGAAGGGCCTGCAACTGAATTTACACTATAGTTCTGTAGGGCTGTTCAACAGAGTATTCACATAAGTTTGTAAAAGCCATCAGCACCTCTAGAGGACTTTAAATTTAAAACCCTGCATTTGTAGATAGAGAACTAGCACAATAGGACTGATATCGAAAATAAAGCTTTCTTGTTTTGGTTCACATTTGAAGAATATGCTGTAAATCATGTTGGAATAATACAATAACTGCTCGCTTAATTAATTACACTAACCTGTTTCTCTGGAAAGAAAAGGTAGTCTGGAAACGGAAGAATGGAGATTTTTTGCCTCTTTCAGACTAAGACATCTAGATGGACTCTGACTTTCTTCCAAGCTCGTAGAAAGAGACTGCTCCAAGACTGTAGAACCAGCAGAGGTGGCATTAAGCTGGGAAAGAGCATCTCGTGCTTTCTTTTTTTCTTTTTTTAGCATAGTTACCAGAATATCTGCAAGATATACTAAGGAAATAATTATGGGTTTTTTTAAAGCAACAATCACCATTGTTTATCCATCAGTCTTTTTTTTTTTTTTCCCCAAAGTGGAGCAATTCACAGTATGGAAGCATATGTGTGAATGTGAATTTAAAGCTGGCCATATTCTTTGCAATTATTTTCATCCACCTCAGTTTTTCCAAACAGCAGATTCATTCTTACTAAAACAATAACAAAGTTATGCATTGACCACAATTGCTGATCCCATTGAATCAACTCCTGATAAAAGCATTTACAGACAAACAGGATCTTATTGCCATTGTGGTAGCCCCTTTTTATTTTTTAAATTCTGTAATAAACAAGACTTCCGAACAAAAGAGAAAAACTCTTAACTTACAGGTAGCTTTGCAAGTGTATCCCATATGTAAGCTTTTCAGAATAAGTCTTACTAAAATGCAGAAAAAGTCTTAAAAAATGTCCTGCAATAGCACTGTGAATTTACTGGAAGTCTATTAGATATAAATACATTTTGCCTAACAGCTTACAGGGGACGCGTAATGGAAATCCTGCATACATTCAATCAGGAACACCAAAGACCCTGTGATATGGTTTTTTTATATGCTATTCTTGTTAATCCTAGTTAATCTTCTAAACGAGCAGCAGAAAATCTAAGTAGTCTTTGGGGAATATTATTAACTAGACTAGGTAGTAATAATAAAACACTTTCCAATTCAGCTTTTATGATAACTTCTAGCTACTGTAGGCAAGAAGGAACTCATGGTTTATTCAACAGCTTCCATACTTCCCGCCATTTCATCACATTAGACATGTTATTAATGTTCTAGCGATGATGTACCGTCACTTAGCCACTGCAGACTCCCTAAATCAGTCTTGACTTCCAAGTCTTAATTTCTATATTTTTTCTATTTAACTCTTACATGGATTTACACAAGTTTCCTCCTTTTACTTCTGTGGCAAACCTGTACAAATCTGTTGAGCACAAGTGCACTGGATAGGGATCTTTTTCTTTTTGTCTCATACTAATGAAATAATTTATTGCAGAAGGAAACATTTCTGGGAATTCAGATATTAAAATTTACATTTAAAAACGGAATAATTTTTTGAAAGGAATGGGTCAGTGTTTTAGCTAAATTTATTGAAATTGCACCTTGGAAAAACAAAATTTTATCATCTGTGACAGAGCAGAAATAGGGAAGCTTTCCTGCCACCTCAGTTCAGACAGGTAACATGCTGCACCCCAGCGAAAAATGCCATTCTCATTGGACATATAAAATTGGTCTGGAATTGTTGAGCACAAAGAATGCAACTGAGTTTGCTCTTTATTAATAACTGTGAAAGAACCCCTGTTACCTTTACATTCAACAACTCCATATTTTCATTTCTGTGCTGTATTACAAACGTTCCCCACCGAGTAGCCACAAAGCTGGGGCCACAGCGGCTGCGGTTTGCCCACAGGTCTGTCAACCTGCTCAAAATACCTCTCACCCATTGCGCTGCAGCGCAGCTACTCGTGTTTCCTGCGAGGCAGCGAAACAGACAAAGCACATCTGAGCAGTTTAGCACTTTCATGTGCAAAAAGCTTTACATTTAAATGTAAGAAGTACAAGTTTTATATTTGTTCTAAGGGCAAATAGCCCACTAGTCCCCAAAGCACCACTTCATCTGGCTAAAAATAACACATACAGGAAATTTTATTCTTTGTAAGGTAATAGATTGGTCTTTATATAGCATCAGAGTTTCCCCCTCTAAAAAGCAGTTTAATTTGCTTGAGGAGAATGTTTTAGGTGTGGCTTGATCCACAGTATTTGGTTACTGGATGGACCACTCTAAACGTAAGTGGTGCTCAGATCCAGGATTTTGATTTCGGTAAAAACTGAAAGAAAAGCAGGTGCAAAGCAGAAGTCCTGTCACATAAAAGCTGGGAATTAAGTATTTGCTTTAACACAGTACAGCCTCTCTCACACAAAGAAAAATGGTTTTAAGTCAGATCCTCTCAAACCCGAACAATATTTTTTCCCTCAAAAAGGATACTGATTTCATTGTCTCTTTGTTGCAGAAGTCCTTTCAGTTTCTCCAGTTCTTCTCCTGCTTCTTTGTTACTGCTTTTTTCTTCAGAGGTATCTTGTGAGAGCAGCTTTTTACCAGAAGTCATTGGACGATTCATTATTTGCTATTAGGAGAAATAAAAAAAAGCACACCCCTTTAACTTTGCCTCCAGCTCTGAATTCTGAGAGAGTCTAGCTATAGTAAGAAAGGTAAAACCTTTCCAGACTCTTGACGGAAAAAAATTGTGCCAGTTGATTGTCAAATTATATCCATTATGTCAAGTACGAAACAAATTGTATTTTTTGATCTTCACTAGCAAGGGTGCAGTTTATTTTACTCTTTCTACACATAAATTCCAGTGTTCTCTACTATCGCAGAACTTTCAATATGAAAAATATAATTAAAAATTAATTCTTTAAGGACAATAAATTAAGATCAGGAATGTATACACCATTATATTGGAAAAACTAAATCCCAAAATACAGAAAAGTATTATCTTCTATAACTTCACAATTATCAAGTGTATTTTGTTTGCTCAATGATTCAGAAGGGCCTGCAACACCTCCAGAAGAATTACTGCAACTAATTAATGGATACAGTGTTTTTAAACTACATTTTTACCTCTTCCAACATAGTTTGTCAAAAATAAAGCCCCAGTAATGCTGGAAATACAGATGAGAACATCTATCCATACACAAATAACTTGTCTTGTTGATTCCAGTAACTTCCAGTGCTCTCTTACAATTTACTGCATGCTGGGATCTTTGCTGATGTTTCCACAAAATGCTGCTGAATTTTTCCAGCTAAATTTAAATTTTCTGTGAGTCCTCCACACAATAAAGTTGAATTGTTTTACCATTTTCCAGTACCTCTTAACTGCATTTCATTTCTTTTAACACTTTTCAACCATGAATATCTCTGTTCTTTTCAGAGTACCAGCTGCACTTTAATTTCTGTTTAAAAAAAATACCTTCATATGAATGAAGCAATATTTGATCTTGCGCATGTCAGCACCAACATCCAGAGAGCTATCAGGATCGTTATCTTTGAGAAATGTTTCAATTAACTCATCCAACCTGGAAATACATAGCATTTTTAAGAGAAGAAAAAAATATCACAAACAAGCAGACAACTCTGCAAAGTGGTGTGTCAAATAGAATACAAAATGGACCAAGCTGCCTGACATTAGTAGGCTATTTTCCTTCAAGGTCCATGCAATTGAAATGTATTTTGTTCTGATTAATGAAACCTGGATTTGATACCGAAGATTCTACAACTGCATATCCGAACAAACTGGCACATGCTAAGGAATAGTTCTAGAACTAAAAGCATCTAAGAAGTAATCTTTTCTTTTTCTCATTTATTTTATAACCTTTTGCTCTTCTGCTGTCTCATAATCGAAAAGACTTAAAACATGCTCTCACAGAAGACTAGATTTTAAGAGGTTTTGGGCATAGGATTTGTTACTATAAACAATTATTTGTGCAAAAAAAAAAGTATAATTCTTTTTCTTTTACAATAGTCAGCAGATAGCATAGCTTTCATGCATAAATTACCTGCTCCAATCATCAAGCAAGGCAAATTATCTTTTAATGCAGATATTTTACATTTCTCAAAGACCTACTGCTCTTCCTCTGAGTAATGAAATAGAGTTAGCATTTTATTCTCTTGCAACAGGTTCTTCACAAACAACTGGCAAAATCTTCCTTAGGGAGAAACAATTATTTCAGTAATTTGGTCTTCATAAGACAATCTGGTACAGAGAAGCATCCTCTTTATTTTTCCAAACCAAATTAAAATTATCAGACTGGAAACCTATACAGGCATAATATACCATATTCTAGGCTACATGTCACATCTACACAAAGTCAGACTTCCTCTTGCATGCTGTCATCATCTTTCCAGGTCCTGTATTTCAGGATGCATTGCAGTTCATTCTCAAGACAAAAGGAAGAGGGTTTCTAAGCCCAAACTAGACCTTTAACCCTCTTACTAAGGTGTATTTCTGGAAAACTGCAAGTGCAAATTCAAACTCCATCAACTGGGTTCATATTTATGGCTTCCTGGTTCCTGAAAAATGCTATTTCAATTATTTAATAGGCAAATGGTGGGCAACAATGACAGGCGTATGCTCTGCAAAACATAATTTTTATTGTTTTAAATGTTTATATAGGTTACCATCCTCAGAAGATGAATTCAAGTGCTGAGCCCGAACCAGGGTATCTAAGGTAGCTGCATCAAGTGCCCAGCTGCCCAAGAACGGCAAGAGTTCATTTCTGTGCCTAGTGTTTCTTTTGGACTAGCTTTGTTCAGCTCTCCACTTAATATGCAAGCCTTCTGAATGTCACTTCATAGTCATTTATCCTCTTCAGCTACAGGACTGGAAATCTTGTTGCCATTTTATTATTGGAATCACTTACAATGGTACATACCAATGTATGTGGTATGTAACCACCTACAACAATTTTAGTCATTATAATATCACAGCATCCAAAGATGACTCTAGAGTATGTTTTGTGGTATTTCCCTGCTTGTGAAGACTTCTCTTACTGAAATTCCTCACATTACAATAATAGGAAATCTCTGCTGAAGAGTGAAATAATGAGATGCACAACAATCAGAAAAAGAAATCATTATTTTCAGGTGAAAAATATCTGAAAAACAGTAGCTACAGGACTGGAATGAAAATTGGAAAATATAACAGAAAGTTTTGGTATTTATCTCCTCTAGAGATAGCAAAGTGGTAATACTCAAAACAGGAGAAAAAGGAAACGAGAGCTGGTTTCAGATAAACTTTTCTTTCCCGTTTTGATTGTTTCAGTTAAATAACAAGCGATAAATATGTTGTCTGTTCCACTCATCAGATGTCCAAAATTCACAACTTCTGTGTTTGTAGGCCAGTCCCTGAAGTCAATGTGAGCTGTACATGTGGACAGATTGAAGGAGAGGATATCTAAAGAGAAATATTAGCTACAGTAGCGTTATTGCCATTGACTTGCTTCTTAACTTAAGAAACCACAAAATTTACTCAGTAAAAGAAACCAAAATTTTACTTATTGCTGCATGATTTTTTACAGCATTAAGAGTACAACAGAACAGAACCCAACAGTACAAAGTTACTCATACTCTCTGCAGACACACTAACAGCAAGGAGCAGGAGAATTAATCCTTCACCCATAGAGGCAGGCACTCATGTAAGCACTGGGAAAAGAGAGCAATTTATACTATTAATGAGAATATGATTGTGATTACACAGCCACAGAGTAAGTTGGTATTTGTTACTATCTTAAGCACCTTATTGGTTTCAGTAAGTAAGAGGAAACAAGTAAAAATATTTTTTGATAATTAGATTGTCTAGGCCGACTATATGAAGTCATCTATAAAAATGCACCTTTAATCTTTAACTAGAAATTATGAAGGAGATGTTTTAACCTGTCAAAGATTATCTGGTTGCCAGAGATTTACCCGTATTCAGATTACAACAGATTTAGGCTATGGGAATCAATCAAAAAAATTGCACTAACTTGCACAATTACCATTACCATAATGTGAGAATATTTAAAGAGAAAGATAAAGAATATATAATTCCTGAAATATAATGCTCTATTTTTTTAAATTATTATCCAGTCAAGAGTCAAGGTTCATTTTTTAAGTGTAACAAATTAGACAAGCTATAGTTATAGAGATAAGCTGATATTTCCTCTCTCTTACATTACCTTTAAGGTGTTTTGAATTCTTGAAAAAACACAACAGTCCAATTCATATTTTGACTTCCAAGTAGTACATAGAAGCCAAAAGCAATCTGAGCACCAAAAGGCTGAGTCAAGTCTGAAATAGCACAATGTAAATCTGAAGTTATAAACCAATTTAGCCTCTTTCCCAATTGTAGGAAACACTAGTATTGTCAGAGTATTCTTAGATAAATTTTCAATATTTCATTGTTAAGAATGAGAACAAGAACAGGAACAGACCATCCAAGTCTGAACGTTATGGATAAAACAAAAAGAAAAAAAAAAATAAAAAAAAGAAAATTAGCCATGCAAATCCCCATGAATACTAGCAAAAGAAATAACTGCCTCCCTCACTCTTTTAGGTTTCCATGTAAAAAACACCAGAGCTCTTTCTAAAATAAACACACAGTCTGACAACATGCTGGATATTTTGGGAGTTCTTCCAGAATATTGAAGCACTAAACAAAGGTACAAAATAAACAATACGATACAGAGGCAAGTAGAAGATTCTCTTCTCAATGAGTAGATCTTAGTAAACTGAACCATCTTTTGTTTAAGTGATTTAGCAGCTCAAAGACTGTCAAAACAACATATGAATTTATACAGTAACAAGATCTTCAGTTTTACAAATGTAAAAAAGACAAAAACGCTACTTCATTTCCAGAAACGTTCAAAAGATTAATCAAGCAGACAATAAAGAATCATAGGATGAGGGCAAAAAACCACAGATGAGAATATGTGTAAAAAAGGAATACGGTCTGTACGTTTACTTTTTCCTAACATATATTAGATAAGGTATGTCTGTTTGCTAGGTGGCACAGAAATAAATGACAATAGAATTTACAAGATGAATATCCTTTTACTTCTCATATTCCTGACTAAATTGGTTTATTATTTATCTCTAAATACATCCATAAAAATAAAATTAAATATATTGAATATATGAAAACTAGAGCACAGAATTATATAAAATGGGGCTGTAAAAGATTTATGAAATTCATATCGGGCACCTACATTTACAAGTCTGACACATTTTTTCTAGTCAAAACCATGCACAGGCTGTAGTCATACTTCAACAGAGAGACAGTGAGAAGAACATTTTGGAAATAAAGAAGAGCCAAAATAACTTTTGTTTTTCATTCTGTGCCTTTCAAGTGATGGATAATACCATTCTCCTTAGCAATAACAGCATCTTCTGAGATAGTCGCCTATATTTGATCCTTAGTTCTCTACAAGGAGAATGCACATTAAACTGTTTTTCTCAAACCAAAGACTTTCGCAAGAATATATGTCAGCAAGAATTGAACCAGAAAAACACATTAAACACTCCAACACTGAACAAAGCAGGGTCTAGGTGTTCAAGAGAAGCAAGAAACTCATAGAGAACAAGAAGTTCAGAGAACTTTCCAGCAAATCTTACTTTACTGGCCTACTCAGAGGCATGAGTATGTGGCAGAACAAAGGTAACACGACATCATGAGGTAAAATAAAAGTGTTCTTTTTCTACAGCACCTTTTTTTGACTCAGTCTAAGCAGAATAACAAAAAGGCATAGGAAATAAAGTATTTTTAGTCATCCATTGTGGCTGAGCCTTGAGACCATACACCTAGTCAGTCAGTACATCCTATTTTCTGTAAGAGTTGTGAACTAGAGTTTCAAAAACAGACGTGAGCAATCAATCCTTATATTTACTTGTGCTATTATGCCGAGGATAACGGTCAACATTTTCAGGTACTCTCAAAACAGAAATTAGGAAATAAAGCTGCCCAAAGAAGGGCATTTTGATAATTGACTTGCTAAAGGAAAGAGCACGCTTGGCACAGAATACATACCATATTTGAAAAAAATTTAAGTACGTGACTAAGCTTTTCTTCTCTCAAAAACAACCCAGGCTGAACCTTAATTTCCCCATGACACAAACTGCCAAAAGTCAGTGGGAAAATAATTTAGAAAAATCATATAAATAGTTTCTAAAACCTGATTGAGAGTGCCAACGTAACTCATAAACTAGAGGGAAAGAAAAAAAGTCCTAATACTTTAATTCAAGCATACAATGAAAATCAGCTAGAATTAAGAAGAAAAAAAAATCAGCTAACAAATATACCAAAACCACTTTCCATAATACTGAATATATGAAAACACTGCTGCTTATAGTGTGGTATTTTGTTTTCCTTTCTTGACTGTGTTTATGAAGACTAGCACTACAGTGGTGCTGGACTTCATTGTTATATGAGAGATGGACTGCAGAAGAAATAAATTCCTGTTTTGACATTCTATTTCTCTGTCATGACTTAAAAAATGAGCTTTGTAAGGTATCAATTGGTAGCAAAAAGAATAATCCCGCAACTAAAATTAAAATTCAAGATAATCAAGACAAAGACCTAGTAATGAAATGACATCAAAAACCTAGTAACAAATACCTGACACTCATTGGAGCAGAAAACCAGATAAAGAGATGCTCTCTGTACTATCATGTCAAGATCCACACCGGTAATTTTATTTCACACTGGAGAGACCCTTATAAAAATATACTTAGCTCTAAGAATTCACACTGCTCTGATTTAAAGTCAGCTTGATGGGAAAAAGCCATGATGGAAGCTGTTTAATTAACTGAAATTCAATGGAAACCTAATTATGGAGCTAGGTACAAGCACTGAATCGAAAATTACTGAATTGCTTACTTGCCACACTTAACTGTTTCAGTGGAAATATGCGGTATGTATACGTATTTCAGAATTTGGTACTCATCTAACATAAGATGGTCAATTTAATTTATTTAAATTTGAGGGAATTTTGTTATACTGGTGAGTTACATCAGAAAAGGCTCCATTAATCTGAAACAGAAGTCCCTAGCCACAAGATACTCGCACTGAAAGTATTAAACTAGCATTAAAAAAAACCCCAAACCTAAAAATATATTTTAAAAGTCCTAAAACCTCTATTTTTTTGTATAAACAAATATTAAACTAATAGTCTTTCATTTGTTGTAGTTAATAATATTAGCAGGTCAGCTGCTGCATTCTTCAATAGTTTTAGCTTAGTAAGGCTCTCAATAATGTTCCCATGCAGAATTTTTGCTAATTAAAATTGAAGCATGAACAATCACAGATCATTTCACATGACAGGAAAATCAGTGTCATATGAAAATGTCTCTTATAACTCATAGAGATACAAAATGGTTCCCTTTTTTCCCTTTTCTCTTGTATGTTGTAAGGTAAATTATAGAGCATTAAATATTATTTAATATTATTAAAGTAGATGAAGCCCCCAAAGGCAATTTTAAATAGATTTCTGTTCTTTTACTGCCGCAAGGTTCTGCCTTGAGAACAGCAGGCCTAACTTACACTAATAAGAGCAAGGATGTGCTGAAGCCTATTGCCAGAAGCCTGCTGTATCAGAAAAAAGAGTTCTCCCAACAGAAATTCTCTGAAGAAGGAAGAATATGGAAGTATGAAACAAAGACCCATTTTCTGTGAAAAACAGCAGTAAACAAAGAATGGGGCTTTCTTTCCCAGTGCTCATCAGAAGAAAAAGCTAACAACAAAACCTGAAAAATGAGCTAAAGACACACATGCACAAAAGTTTTTTACTCAATGTCAAGGGAACAGTATTAAGTGACTTACAAGTTTAATTTAAAACTAATTTTGATAGTAGCCTTTTACATATTAACATACTACAAAAATAAAGGTATTACAGTGCTGATCCAGGTGAGTTTGAATCATGATATCAGAACTCGAAACCACAAGCTGTGTCAAGCACAAGTCCTTATGCTGATGCTCAGAAGAATACTCACAGTAGAGCAGTCATAAACTGCTGGGATGGAAACGTGTTAAACTAACAGTGCTCTTTCTTTAGTGACTGTAAATCAGGCCCAAGTTCTTGGTCTAGCCTTTCTCTCTTTATATCTTTTTTTTTTTTTGCAAATAATGTAAACACGCACTGTACTGCGGCTTAGAGACAGCTTTTACACTATCAACTTTATTTCTCTTCTGTTCCTTTCCACTCTTCAGAAATTCTTCTTTAATGAAGACTGCTTACTGTTTAGACTACACATAAATCACAAAACCTTTCTATCCACATTAGTTAAGATTTCATGCAATTTTTCTGATAGCGCAAATGCAGAATGATTAAATGAGCACTGTGCTACTTCACTTTTACCCATTCATTAAATAACACACACCTACATTTTTTTTTAAATCTGCTTCTGAATCAGTCATTTGTTTGGATGAACCAGGATGCAAATTACACAGCTGAAATGCATCAGAAAAGCACTCCCAGCCAACTGAGAGTGTGTTTTTAAAGTCTGGAGCTCTCAATAGCTTGCAGGATGCACAGTTTCAAAACACAGATTTGGAAGGACTTGTTTTGACCTTGCTTTATGTGCCATGATTCATTTCTGAGAGAACTTGCCTTTTAACCCCTGATCACTGACATTGTATGTTATGTATCAAAATTAAGTTCACTTAAATAACAATTAATTTCGTATGTCAGCTGTGAACTCTGTCACACGTAAAAATCCAAGTTTATGAAAAATAGGCTGCTAACAAGGCAGCTAATTATGCACTTGTGCTAATCAGAGATGTTGTTTTAATTAAAGAAGTTTGTTTATCTTGACTTTGCAATAGTTTTCCTATTGGTAACACAACTGATATCAATTTTTAAAAAAAGATATTAATTCTGAAAAGTGTCATTAAGTTTAATAGTGATGTCTATATTGTTTAAATAGGAACTCCACATCTCTACAAATTTTATTCATCCATTGATCCAAAAAATACGTGATAGTGGAAGCAGATGGATTATTACATTTAAGAACAGCTAATTTGAAGCTCAGTTAGCTTCAAGTGTGCATCAGTATGGGAAGACCATGGAGATTCAAAGTAGTGGATTTTACGAATAATGCTATGGAAGATAAGTGAAAAAAGGAAGGTATTTCCAGGCATTGTTGCCAATGGAATGACAGAAGGTAAAAGTACACAGAATACTTCCAGCTTGCTCTGAGAAGAGCTGTTATACCTTACTAACAGGTCGTGCACATGACAGCATAACTGACATATATAGAGGATAATGCTGTATTCTGTATCCAGAAATAACTGCTTAACCTCGAGTTTAACAAAAGTGCGCTAACTCCTGGGTGAAATAATAATTAAGGTAACTAAATAGTGGCAGCAGTTACATAAGCCTCTGTGTACAATCCCTTCCATAGATATTTTATAGAATGATTTTATTATCATAGTCTTGGTATAGGATGCTTTGATTCGGTGCGGTCTTAGACCAGGGTAGTAAGAGCAGTAAGTCTTTGCATGTCTTGCATTTCTACAGTCTGGAAGATTTTTAGTTTTAAAAAATATCTATACAGTGCTCTAACAACTACATATTACAGGAGATTCTTCTGAATTAGATGGCTACCATGTGGCAAACAGATGTTAGATGAGTTCCTACGCAGTTGAAAATCATTCATTTCAATGATGAAATGCACACAGCTCTAAATCTTTGTGTCACTAAGAAAAGGGGTGATTTGGACTGGACAAGATAAAAAGAACAAGACTGGCTTATGAGGGACAAAGGTGCCTGCTGCCTGTAAGCCTACACATGCAATTTTTTTTTTTGCAGAGAAGAAACACGTCGAGTAGCTTGCTGAGTAGATGATTTCCTTCTTCAACAGCACTTTATAAAAACAACCCAAAAGCGCACACATAAAGGAATGCTACTCACTGCCAGCTAATACTTGTGGCCATAACAGTAGTTATGTTCTAATCACTGGAGTATATCTAAAAGTAGCAAGAGAAAACTAACCTTTAGTTTATCAAAATTTTAAAAATCAAAATATCTGTAAGGTAGGAAGAACTTGAAATAAAATGAAATTACATAGGACCAACATAATAGCTATTCAAAGAAGCCAAAAGTACTCATATGCATGAACACGAAGATAATCTGACAGTACAGAAGACAGAAGTAGTTTAAAAAAAAAAATCTGTAAAGTTTCACTTACAGGTTATTAATTAATGTATAAGCTCAAAAGAAAAAGATTCTTTTAAAGTATTTAAAGTGCCAAAATATGCAAACAGGTATTTAGTGGTACTTTCAGAAGAACCCAGCTGACCAAATATTCAATTAATTTCAGTGAGATTCAAAAAGCTTCTATGATCACTTTTGGTAATATATATTTGAAAATTGGCTCCAAGATTTTTTCAAACACCTAAATAATCAACTGAAGCTATGTTATGTTTTCTGCATACACCTCACTAATATGAGTTATACCATATTTCACTATTATTGTTGAAACCATATGACATTAGATGACTGGTGTAATTTTGAACACTAAAACCCAGGATATAGTACCCTGTCTACCTCCCTCCCACCCCCATGCTGAAATAAACTTGCTATCCTTTGAAAAGAACTTTACAGTTTATTATCTCTCAATAGTTCCAATGTACAAGCTGATCAGTTTAAATAAGATTTTTTCCCCTACTTTCAGGGGCCTTGGAACAAAAGGCAAGATCATAGAAAAGTATTTACACTTTAAGTAGGTAGCTTAGGTACCCGCATTAGGAATCTGAACTTTCTGTGATGTTGCTACAGATTTCATAACATGTAAGAGAAAAAATGTCCTCTACAAAAATACATTGATTTAATAGCATTCTAAATCAGGCATCTAAGCAAGCAGTTAACGTGAGACATTTTAAGACTACATGATAGCTAAGGTAGCTTGTTTTCTCTTGAATATTGCCTACAAAGCTCATGTCCCTGAATCTGCTAACTTCTACACAGATCTACGGCCTGCAAAGCTCTGTTGACAAAAGGCAAGGTGATATGCTTCTATTTCTTCCACCTTGCAAATGAAATTGAACACTGACATCAGCAAATAAGAACATTTGCTCTGCTTTGTAAAGGAAGCCATTTGTTCAACAGCTTAACTGAGTAACTGTTAAAGCTCTACATTGTACAACAGTGCAATATTGTTAATACTATGATAGCATGCAGATGTCACAATGTTGAAACAGAAAAATGAAAGACAGAAGTAATGAGATCTCCAGAACTTGAGTAAGATGAACAATATACGACCGTTGAAGTAAAAATAGAAGCATCTGTAATAACATATGTATCTGAAAGAAATAAGGTAAAGTTATTAATAAATTAAAGTGCTATGCCAGTACTTCCGGTCCTGTTCTTAGAGATTTCCAACTGGCAAAAGCTCTGGAAGCGTGGGTGCTCTGGAACATAGGACCTTGATTTGAAATCCTGACTTTCTGGGCACACACTGTAAATTGCTAGTGAGCTCATTTATATTATTAAAAAAAAAAAAAATCCCAAATGATTCAAACAAAAAGGACTTTCCCTTTTACTTTTGGCACACAATTCACAAAAAAAGATATCATTTGAAGGTAATTTAATTCTATTCTAAAGCATAATGCAGAAGCTTGAAAGAGTACAATTTCCTTGTATTTGGGATGTATGATGTTATTTTCTACTTTTTAAAAATAGTTCAAAGACCTCCTTTTCTAATTATTTTTCCCTTAAATAAGAAACTAATTCTCCAGCTCAAAGAAATATTTAGATCAGCCCTTTACTGCTGAGGAAGTAGAAGGCAAGATCCAAAGCAAGCAATTCAGATTTTGGAAACATTTTATGAACTACATTCTGAACCACTTATGCAGTCTAGCTGAATTTTTTAAGCTTTGCTTTTTAGATAAACAAAATGAGAGCAAAAGAATTTATTTATTTTTAACATTTATGAGAACAAAATAATAAAATCAAAAATATGACATCGTAATGCAAATGCTCACCATTTAACACAGAATTCTGAATTCCAGACAGCTGTAGCTTTAGTCACACAACTGGTAAGCTGCATCATATTATAATTTACCATTCACAAGAAAAGTCAAGAGCATTTGTTTTCCATTTTGTTTTAAACTCAATGAATGGTAATGTGACATTATGGTGATTACGAGGAAAGCTTATTTGACAGATTTTTTCCTTCCATTAAATGAATCAAAAAATTTTAAAATAAATCCCTGAAGACACTTCTTTGATTTAACTGAGGAAAAAAACAATCAAGAATGAAAATCGGCTTATTCATATGCTACCTGCAAATATTTAGCAATTTCAACTGCATTGAGCAGCCTACCAATTTCATTTGGAATGCTCTGCATGTAAACAAGTGCAATGAAGCTCATTTTTGCAAGAAATGCTTGGCATTTCTTGACTTAGCAAGTCAAGAAATATACAAAATACAATTTTCACATATTATTAACACTTATTTCTTAGGCAATCACTAACACTTAATCCCTGAAACATATGTAGAGAGCAAAAAAACCAGTACCATAAGCTTTTTGTTTGACTGAAAAAAATATTATTTGATCTACATGTGTACCACTGGCCTCAGTTTCATTTTGGCATCTGTCTTCTACTGAAAAGTGCCTGAGATAGAGTTGTGTGGGACAAAAAATAAATATGTACCCTGTGCATGGAGTTTTTCACTGACATGTTTTGTACCTTTGACCATCTGTGCTCAGCAACAAATAATTAAAAAAAAACAACCCAGGCTCAGAATACTTTCAGCAGATTAATTTGGCTGTGACCTCTGTTAAAATATGTATGATGAATCAGAAAAAGAAGAATTAAAACACATCCATTTTTTTGTAAGACTATCATTTGTAACACTGCTCCTTACTAGTCAGTTATTTGCAATAAAATTAACCACAGTAAGACTTTGGTCAAAGTCTAAGAATTTGGAAAAGAATTATACAAATTTAAATTATTTATATAGATATATATGTACATATATACACACATTCAGATAGTTTATTTAAGTTTAAACAGAAGATATCCTAACTAAGCAAAAATGTCTAAGTAGTCTTTGAAATCCATGATGACCTTAATTAGAATTTCCTCTCTGACGTATTAAAAAAAGCATCAATAACAATAATAATAATAAAAGAATTCCCTACAATACTAGACCCTTAAGAACCATTCTTGGGTGGCCACTTGAAATAAAGTACAACAGAGTATGTTGCATTATCACCTAGATCATGTTTCTTTTCTTCTTCTGCCTGTCATAACAAACTGATCTGTATGGCTCCTGATAAATAATATTATTTAGGTTTCATTATAGATGCAAAACTAGATGTGAATCCCAATGTAGACATTTTCCAGTAATAGTCAATCATGATTTTATCAGCTATCGTCCAGGTCCATACTTCTGTTTGGACTACTCACTTGTATATTTATTCTTTAATGTGTACAAACTCTCCAGATAATGAGTAGCTCCAAACTCAGATGGCCAGTCCCAATAAACAGAACTGTCATGAAGATTTGCTGTGTTATGTGTTGATAGACTCGTACTGGAGACAGAACACTTAGATGCTATCTGCTGATTGTCATAAATGCTCAGAACATTTATGGACCTCAAGCTCAGACATGTAAATCAGCATGGTAACAAATGTTATTGCCATATGAAAACAATCTCAAAAAGTATAAATGTTCAAAACCACAGAAAGATACTTTCATTGAAGTAGTGGCTTTTTATACTGTCATTTCATTATATTTTCATTTGGGTGTTTGAGCCATGTCAGTTGTTTATCTGTGAGAACTCTGTTTGCATGAACACATACAAATGCAAAACTCATAAACCCTGACGTTTGATATTTTCCTCCCCTTGAACTGTTCTAGAAAAGATTGATTTAGCTTTCAACATTCCATTCACCTGCAGTCCAAAGTACTAACGAGCCAGTCTGACTCACGTATATGACAGTTATTCTAGCACTCTGCCTCTCTGTTTGAAAAAAACTCTGTATATCCAATTCTTTTTTTTTTTCACTTCAAATAATATTAAGAAAATGATCCCTGAAAAATACCATTCTATGGCATTGATGACTGATGAGGTTAATTGTCTGAGGCCGCTCTTGTTTAGTATTGATTCTCAGGAAAATTATTATATCCCAGTCAGAAAGACTTAAGTGCTGCTCTATATTTTAATTCCACAGCATTTCTTCCAAGAAACAAATTTTTTTTGAAGGAATGAACACATGTTCTACATGAGCCTGAGTAAATATAAATAAATGATAAATTCAGAAACCTTAAATTTTTGCATTGACCTAATGTAGCTTAGGTCCTTGAAAGTTATTTCTTATTATGTGACTTAGTACAGGTAGAAAATCATTAAAGCCTCCACTCTGCTTCTTTCCGGAATAATGAGATGCAAAATTCCTTGTTATGATCTCAGAAGAAACCTTTTCTGACAGTGTAATGCACTATATATTGTACTACATAGATAAAAAGGAAAAACATACAACTAATAGTTTTCAGTCACATTTCCGAAACCAGGCCTCACAGATGTATGCAATAGTGCAATTGTATGGAGATGGTACATTCCTAGTTTTCCTTTCCATAATCATAGTAAAAAATTTAATCAACCATTAATCCATTACTATTTATAACCCATTCCTGTTTATAAGACTGCCATTTCCATGGCAAAAAGGTAAAAATCCCAGGAAATAAGATTTGGGAGTACGATGATTTCCAAAATGATTTCCCAAATCCCAGTTTCTCTATAAAAAGTAAGCAGCAAACAAGACCACAGTAGAAAATTCATGTGACAGATTTTTATAATAATGTTAGGAAAGCACATATTTAAACTAATATATGGATTATTTAAGTATGTCTGAATAAAATCACTGAAAGTCAGTCATCTTCTGAAGGGTAAAAAGAAGGGTTTCTTTCTACCCTTCTGCCAGGATAAGAAGAAACTAACTAATAGGGGCATTTAATTCTGCATATAATGGAAAAGAAAGGTACTTTTATTTCTGGGGCTAGTCTTGGTCACATCTAGTTCTACTCAGTAATGTTATTTGTGCATTTGACTCGCGTATGTTTGGGCAGATGATAAATATATATTAACTCTGTAGGAACTGCAGGGGCATTTCTGGTTAGGAGAATACACTGATAACTGCTGATGTAAATGATTAATAAGGACAACAGTCTACATGAGAAATTCAAGGTTCAAGGCAGCAGCTTGTCCTCATATCTCCAGATTCTCTTGTGTGTCAAGGGAAATTGTTAGCACTGGTAGTTGTCTTCTGGACTAGGCCCTGGACAAATTAAAGACTAAATATTCCCACAGCTTCAATTTGGTTACTGTTAATGTACTCATCAAACAAAATGAAGCAGTTAGTACTTTGTTTATAGAGATGAGGTACAGTGATTAAATAGGTCCATACTACAGAATCAGTTTTTAAAGCCTGGAAATTGAATTCAGTTATTGTGAACATTTAGACCTAAGTAAATACGTCACATATAGAAAGTTCTTATATGCTGTAATGATCTGTTACCAAAAGCTGCAGAATGTAACGATATTTACGTGAATTAATACTGCACGTCAACAGCATGTTAAGTTAAAAAAAAATAATATTTGGCTTTTAAGATGTTGATTAATTGTGGATCAGAAATGTGAGATTTTTTTGGTTTATGTCAGACTAAAACTGCAGCAGGATACTTCTCAGAACAAGAGTATTTCTTAAACTCTACTCAGATTGCATATCCAGTTTTGAGAGAGACTGTTTTTCATTCTGCCCTATTATAAAACACTTCTTTTTGCCTGGCATTTGACAGGCATTCCCATCTTCTGCATTTAGTTCACTTCACTTCCTCAACGCTGAGGCTGCAAAAACACAGCCAGCAGCCTCATAGAGCTTTTCATGGAATTCTGCCATTTTAAACTGGCACCTAACTCCACTTTATTATTCACTCAACGCAGTTTAAATCTCTGAGATAAATTTAAATATTTATGCCAATAAAGAAACTGATGAAAAGTATAATAATAAAAGAGGAAAATGAAAACAATGCAAGACATTACTGAAGTAGCTCTTCTTGGGAAAGCTCTGATGTTCTTTGCTTGCCAGTCACCAGCGCCAACTCATCCTTCAAATCCTGGATCTCCTTTTTCAGCTGGACAATCATCTACAAACAGCAAGGCATAAACCAAGCATCACCTACAAATTAATAGCTAGTTTATGATTTTTGCAGTAGAAGTCTGAATTTAGGTAAATATTATACTTTAGTTTTCTCTTTTTTTAAACAAGATCTCTTTTCTAAAAACTGTAAAAATGCCCTAAATACACCCAGCACCCTTTTTTTTTCTCTTTTTCCATTTATAAACCCAAGAAAAGTCTTCCAAATTCAGTAAATTCTTGTGTTAGAAGACATGGCTGTACAGAAACAGTTCAAAGGATTTCTTGCAAAAGAGAAATATAATTTGACATGAGAATAAAAAGAGCTTTTCTGACTCATTAGTTTTGCCTCTTAATAATGAAAACACATTTAAGAACTGATGTCTTTGCTAGAGAAAGGGCAACTACACTACAAAAGTGATTTATTTTGCCTTCCCTTATAGAAACAGAAGTTTCAAAACACTATCTTAATTTTAATCTTATCTTTTCTTTTTCATGTGACATTTTGCTATTATTAGAATTATAGCATACTATATCTGCAGGAGGCATCAGTTGCTAGCAACAAACTGACGGCATAAAACAACATAATGAAATTAAGTTGTATTAATGAATAGGAATGTGAGAATATTACAAGGAAAACTGAACTAGATTTTTAAATTCTAGGAAGTCATTGTTGGAATCTGTGCTTTGGGAATAAATGCCTATATAAAACCAAATTTTACTAACCATTAAACTCTCAAAGCGAAATTCTACAAAGCAGGGCAATATGCAAATACCTAAGTCTAAGACATGAATGAGCACATTCTTGGATACATTATGGTTGATCATTTAATGAAGCCTCCCTTTATACGGCTCAAATGTATCAGGAGTCCAGTGATATTTTTAGGTGGATATGTGTACACTGATTCCATGCGCAAAATAAGTCTCCAAAAGAAGAATGTTTTCAAGGAAAAATTAATCACTCTTGATTGCATCTACTTTCTAGAAATGAGATTGTTGAAATTGATGACAAGGATTTTCAGTGGATGTTAAAACTCCTTCAAACATTTCTATTTCTTTTAATGATTAATTTAATTGTAACTTCCTAAATTTTTACTGTAAAAATCCAATTATTTTAAACATGCATATGATTATTTAACTCTAAACCTATAGTTAACCTATTTTTTACAATAACGTATGAAAGTCTAACATAATATTTTATTTAATAGTCTATTAAAGTGATGACTGCTAATTAGAGAAGCTGCAAGAACACTTAGAGAATGTTGCATGCCAAACATTTTACCATAATTTTATACTGCCCCATTTTGGTGCCACACTCTGATGTAGTTTGTGGCAGCTACTGAGTCAAGAAAATTAAATTTGGAGGTGGAGTGTAAAACGGTAGACAGCTGAATCACAGTGCCATCTCTGTTCAATGTTCAAATTTGTTAGCACGATTAACCTCAATCTGACAACAACAGAAATACCAATTTCAGGATAGGGATAAAAGATTCATTTTCAAGTATTATTAAGACAAACAAAAATCTACAGAAGCAAAATAACTTCATTTCTATTTTTACACGAACGCCAGAAGAGATGAGGTTTAATTCAAGAGTTTGATTTTCAGTTTAAACTGTCCATTAGCCGTGAGTGAGAGATGTTCAAAGATGAGTCACTTAAAAGTACAACAGGTACAAATTCATCTTTTTAGTAAGACAAAATGTCAGGAAGTCTCCATTATGAAGAATAAAGCTTACACAACAATCTGGCTTAATTCAGATCCATCAAGAGGTATTGTAAACTCCTTTTATAAAGCATGCATTCAACTCACAGATGATAGATACTGCCAATAAATTGTGTTCAATTTTTATGAAAAAAAATCTTAAATCCAGCACTTTACTGAATAATAGGGTTGCACCCTGGGAATATACTTAAGATGGGCAACAAATTCCATAATGAGCACAGGACCATATAAACTCGAGGTACCTGTGTTCCCCTGCCTTTTCCGCAAGAGGGGATGGTTTTCTAACTCTCACGAGTCCACCTTTGCTTTACTTCCTAAATGATCCTGCAGAGTGAGACATACCAAACTCGTGGAGTATAGCTCCACAGGACGTAGTAAATGTTTGGGATGTGTTTTACCTCCATCAAAGGTTTCTGTGGCCATGGAAGAAATGTTTTGTATGATTTGCGGCTAGAAAGTCTATGTAGAAAAGAAAAAAGAAAAGACAGATAGAAATGAAGAAGTTGTTCAATGCCTATTGGGTTTATTTTTTTGGCCTTTTTTTTTTTTTCTTAGATCTGTGATGCTGTTGCTATTAGAAATTGCTTGGGAAGAAAAATAAACAATAATAATAAAGAAAACCAGCTGAAAACCTGAAAAGGATCTCCTATTCCCTTTGAACTTCAAGGAAAAGAGACATGAAAAGATAAAAGCACAATCATTAACAGTAACTGAAATATGTGAATTACCATCAAGTAACAATGAATGAAATCATTAGTTACATAATCCCTGAGGTTTAGAGAACAAAGCTTCTTACGTTATATAATCTAGCATTTTGCAGGTTCTGGAAATCCTATTTCTAGCTCCTTTGCTTGTCTTCCTTTTTTTTGCTATTGGTAACTTCAGAAAGTTCTTTTTTCCTATCTAAAATGTTCCTTGAATCAATTTCAAGGAAGGAGTCGATATAAGTATGCTTCTTAACATTTCAATACACAAACTGCTTCAGTGCAGTGCAGCTGTGTGCCTTCATCAAGTGACTAGCAATCTTAGTATATTTTTAAAGAGTTTTAGAAACATCCAATGATCTGTGACTATGATTTAGAAATTATCACCTGGAAAAAAACAACACGAAGATGATAATGAAAGTGAGCATTTCTCCTCAGGTACTTTAAAAGTTGAGAAAGCCTTTAGAGATTTGATAAAGATCCACTTAATTATAACTGTGTCCAAAAGAAAAAAATTAAAGTGACAGTTATTGTATAGAAAAAAACTTGGAGCTTGCATCTGAAAACAATTTAATGGGATGTTTCAGCATAAAATCCCCAACATCAATTTGACTGCTATTGATTAATAAAACTTAACCCAAGCAATCTCCTTCCCTCTGTCCCCCGACAGCTCTCACCAATCTGGGGTCAATTTCTTCATTAAGAACTGCTTCATTCTTAATAAGAGCAACTCGCTGTGCAAATCTGCAGGTTGATATAGATTCCTGGAAGAAAAATTAAAAAAAAAGAGAGAGAGAGGAGAGAATTCCAATTACCTTTGCACCAGGTAAGTAGATCAGACCACTAATGAAGCCATTAAACTACGTTTCTATTTTTTGACTATGTTACAGAAATATTCTATTGTTTCATATTCCAAAATAACAAAATTCAAGGGAAATTAGGTTAGCATATTAATGACAGGGGCATATAAAACTGTTAAATCATAGTACATATTTTATTGATCCAGTTTATCACTTGAACAACTGTGTTTCAAGTAAGTCTCCAGCTGGAACTATAGGATAACAAAACCATGCTACTCAGAAGGTAATAAATTTTGAATGATGAGAAAAAGAGAAAACTAACTAAAAGCATTTTGGTTTTTTTGTTGGTGGTTTTTCTGTTTGTTTGTTTTTGTGTTTTGTTTTTTTTGGGTTTTTTTGTTGTTGTTTTGGGGTTTTTTTGTTTTTTTTTTTTCTTTTTTAATGGGACTAGATAATTTTATGTAAAAGAAGCTGGGAAAAGAGATGAAGGGAAGAAGAGCGGAAGTCCAGGACAACTGAGAAACAAGCTAGGAGACTTGGAACTAGGAGGCATACAGGGAAAGTGTGATACCAGATAAAAAACTGTCAGATGAGCCAAGATGGGGAGCAGTAGGAATGGAAGGCAGAAGAAAAAAAGATACAAGACTGAGTTGGCTGGGGAAACTCTGTGACAGCCAGCGTGTACTCCCATCTAGGGCACTGAAAAAAATCAAAGATCCTGACAAGAATTGTTACCTCATTCAAGATCAGCTGATATTTGAATGCCAGACACTACTAAAAAACTTCTATATTTAATGAAAAAGAAAACTCAGCAATTGTCTACAGTTAGGTCAAATAATAAAACTGAATATTAGGCAGTAGCCTTAGAAATTCAAATGATGCTTGAGAAACTGTATGATTAAATTTTATGAAATATTGCAGCCTGCATTTAAAAGAGAATTTATACATAGCCCCTAAATTAATTCATTACTGTAACAGAGTTGATTTTCAGAATCAAAGAAATTCCGCAGTTTTCAGTCCTCCAATATAAGAAAATACTGATTTAAATGTTATATTCATACACTTCTTTTTCCACATGACTTCTGTCTCTTTAAGTGCTTGGAGGTTTGATATCTGAATAAGGGTTATATGAGGAAAAATGTTTCTTGCTAAAGACACAATATATACACAGAGAATAAAAGGAAAGGAAGGCCTTACAACTAAGAGAGTTGCACACAGTATTAGCTGGGTGCTTTGTCTGCCTCTGCTGCTCCTGTTCAATGATGAACAGGGATTTTAATTAAGTTCTATATATATCGTAAGTACAATTATATGTACAGTACACATACATACATTTCCACTAGATCTCTTTGCCCTATTTAGTGTGCAGCATATGTTAAATTAATGAGTAGCTAATCAATTCAGTTCTTAATGTTCAGTATGTTAGCTTACTATTTGTTTATTCAATGCCATCAAAAAGGTAATCGAGTCAGACATCTAATTTCCTAATCATTTTTCTACCATGCTTATCATCACAGCGCCTCAAGGCTTTACAAGAATTAATCATTTAACCCTCTTTGCTGTGTGGAATGACTACACTTAACAGAATGGAAAATGAAGTCAAAAGTACTAAAAAAATTATATTCAATTGCTGCCATTCTGTGATCTGCTGTTCAAAACAGCTTCCATTCCTCTTCAGTTACAGCTATATTGAGTAATATATCTACAGTTCAGAATTAACATCTTCATCCAAGCACTCCAAAAAACTAGCATAAAAAATGTTATTTAGCGACCCAAGAAATTCTGTACAATCTCATTGGTAGAAGTAAGAATATAATCTAGTTCTCTAGGATAATAATCTGTTCTCTTCATATGAGTGCCCTTTCTTACTCTGAATTCTCTGCTTTATTGTTTTCATTATAAGAAACAACACTAGGTCCTTAAGAAAGTGTCTTTCATTATACAACTTCAATTCATACTGGGGGTAGTTCTGTCTTGTGCATTGTTTGTGAATGAAATGTACATTCAATGGAAAAAAAAAACCCAACAAGCAAACCTAACAACTATGGATAGCAACTCATGCATCTATCTTAATTCTGAAATTTTCTGATGATTACTAATTGACTTATCATCCGTTTATATTATTTGGACATATTAGCTTATCATCCATCTGTATTATTTGGACATTTCAGATTTTGGGGAGCAAGGAAGGGCTTTTGTGTGGTTTTTTTTTGTTTTGTTTTTTGTTGTTGTTGTTTGGTTGGTTTTTTTGTTTTTTTTTATTTTTGGGAGGACTGAAGAATAAGATCTGTTGTGTAAATAGCATTTGTTACAGCAAGAACATGAAAATTGTCATAGCTTATTCTGGACAACTGCTTGATCTAAGTACTTCCAAAATAGAAATCTAGAACACAATGTGAGAGACACACACCTGATGGATTCACAAATGAAAGACTTCTGATCTCACAGAGCTTAAAATAAAATTAACAGACTTATCCAGCTGCATTTGTAACCAGACAATATGCTTGCATAATTACGCTTGCAAGTCTGAACAATATGTTTTCATTTAACAGCAAAGTCCACTTTTCTAAAGTAAAAGTCTATAACTAGATGAAGTATGGTTTGAGTATAATGCTTTCCACTGTATTTCAGAAAACAGTCTTAGACTAAATAGTTTTTCTTTTCTTGTTTATTCGTATTAGAATGCTTTTATGTTAGGAAAATCAGGAAATAAACATATTATAAATGGCTTTCAGCAGTATTCACATGGCTACATATTTTAGAATAAAATAGACTAGACTATTTCAGTTGGAAGGGACCTACAAAGATCAGCTAGTCCAACTGCCTGACCAAGTTAAAGCACATTGTTAAGGGCATTGTCCGCACACCTCTTAAATACTGACGGGCTTGGGCCATCGACCACCTTTCCAGCCCAGTCCAGTGTTTGACCACCCTCTCAAAGAAATGCTTCCTAATGTCCAGCCTGAACCTCCCCTGGCTCAGCCTTGAACTATTCCCACACGTCCTATCACTGGATACTCTGAAGAAGAGCTCAGTACCTCCCACTCCACTTTCCCTCAGAGAGCAGTAGGGAGCAACAAGATCACCCTCAGCCTTCTTTGCTCCAAACTAGACAAGCCCAAATTCCTCAGCTGCTCCTCACATGACATTTTTTCCAGCCTTTAGCCAGCTTTGTTGCCCTCCTCTGGCTGCACTCAAGGACCTTCATATCCTTCTTTACCTGTGGTGCCCAGAACTGCAAACAGTGCTCAAGGTGAGGACGGTAGACAGGAGGATAATCATCTCTTTCGACCTGTTGATTGTGCTGTGTTTGATGCATCTCAGGATGTGCTGCCCTCTTGACTGCCAGGGCTCACTGCTCATCTGACCAGCACCCCTGGATCCATTTCTGCAGGGCTACTTTCCAGCCACTGGTCTCTGAAATTATGCTTGTGTTGGGCATTACTTCACTATAGGTGCAGAACTCTTGTTAAATTTCATACCATTAATCATAGCCCAATGCTCCAATCTATCTAGATCCCTCTGCAAGGCCTCTTGTCCCTCAAGAGAGTGAACAACACCTCCCACTTTGGTGTCATCAGCAAACTTGTTAATGGGGCATTCAACTCTTGCATCCAGATCATTGATGAATGTACTGAACAGAACTGGCCCTAGAACTGAACCCTGAGGAACACCACTGCAGACCAGTCTCCAGCCAGATGTAGCCCCATTCACTACAACCCTTTGATAAAAACTACAGACCTGTTTGTGAACAAAGAGAAGCAAACATCACTACACAATTCCAGTGCAGGAAATTGGTGACAGGACATATAACAAATAACTGAAAAATTTCCATAAGTCCCAAACTACCCCCCTCAATTCCCTTTCTTTCCTAGTGAACTCTCAATTTGTCTACCATAATCTATGAAATCTTTACTTTGAAGAAGTCTAACAGAAGTTCTTCCACGGTTTTCAGTGGAAATGGACTTTTATAACTCCAAAATTTATTCACCAGGAAATCAGTAAATTGAAAAAAAGAGTAGTTCATTACTAGGTGCAAGTCATTTCCCAACTGCTACTTGACTCGCGATTACTTAGAGAAAAGAACATTTCCTAAAGGATTTGTTTATATCCTACAGCAATTTCTACTGATAAAATTATCTCCTAGAAACAAAATTAAAATGTTCTTTTAAAAGGATAAGAACAAAAACTTACACACTTGAATTGTAATCTATATGAAAAATAAAAAGAGCAGGATCTATAGAGAAGTGACAAGATTTTTGTTCAAGATAGATAGGAATAACATACATCTATGTTTCTTTTGTCCATAGCAAGTGTTGCTATCATGGTAGTCATGCAGTTTCCTCCCAGGCTGTCTCTTAGCACTGAGGTCATCATAGAGTTTCGGTAAGGAATGTGGGACCGGTTTTTCTCTGCAAGGGCAATTATTACCTGAAACAACAGCAAAAATGAGATACTTTTAAATTTATATATCTATTAATGTTTGACACATAAAAAGAACAAATCCAATCTGCTCAGGAACTTTTGACACAACAAACTGATGCTTATGCACCCCACTGTTAGCTGCAAACCCACTGGCTTTATTGAAAGAATTCCAAGTTCAATTTCAGCCTGTTTATATGTCTTTGTAGGAGCTGGACCTGAAAGACCAAATACATCAAATTTTATCATACCCTGGCCTCACAGTCTCTCAGCAACATGGAAACTGAACATGATAAACTCAAACCCACAGGTTTTCCTAAGACACAAGAACTTACTGAAAATCTTCCTCATACTTTTTCTGTCATAACAATAAAATATGGATAGTATTAAAGTGAAAACTTCCTCAATATTTGCTAAAACATGCTTTAAAAATTACACATTCTTAAAACACGCGCTTCTTAGATGGGCCAATACATTTATTTCTGAGAAAATGTCTTGGAAAGCAAAGCACAAATAAAAGGGTGCATGGTTACAATGTACTGCTGGAAAGAAATGATTTCGTTTAGAATATATACGCTCTGGCCAAAAAGGAAATTGTACACCTACTATTCTCAGTTTCCCTCCTCAGCTGTTTACATTATGGGACCTAATTATTAAATAAAAAGCTAGATTACCCCATGATGTCCTGTGATGTAAAAGATTTGAACTGTTATCTGGCCAAGCACTGTACTGAAAAACTTTAGCTATATGAGTTGTGCAAGCTCTCCTAAATGATTAGGAGTTGGTTTTTCTTTAATAAATGTTACATACCAGTGTATATTTTGTTTATGCTACATTTACAAAAATTGCTATTTTAGAAAATTTAGTAGCGACTTTTTTGTGGCATTAGTTTCTCTTAATGGTCTTCAGAAAGTTAAAAGTTAAAACTATAATTTTACACTGGCAGCCCTGAGAGACACAAATGCATAATAAGAAAATTACTATCTTGTAAAGGAGTATGGAAACCCATTCCTGGATCAAGGTTTTCAAATCTCATATATTATGACTTGTTATATAGAAACATGTTAAAGTTTTGTAGGTTTACAATATTGCATAGAAACCTCATAGTAGTCTAGCACATACATTAATTATGCACGTTCTCAGCCTCTGCCACACAGAGACTATAATCAGAATAGACAAGATGGGAAAAATGCCAGAGAGAAGATATGTTATTTCCATTAAAAATGGGAATTTTGTTACAGGGAACTTAATTTTTTTCTGAAGTTCATGCAGGAAGTCTGTAGCCCAGGTAGAATCCGAACCCTCCCACTCTAATGCTGAAAAGCTGTGACCAGCTCTCATAAAGCAAAACCCATTGTACTGTTTGTGACAGTCACATAACATAGATGATTGTACTCTAAAGTTCCTTTAGTAAAACCTCACCTTAATCACTAAATCAATCTTTACAATCCAGTCAAGGGATCTGGAATAGAAAGAGGAGAATCTGAAGGAGAAGGAAGTAATATTCTTTGACAAAGTGAGAGAGATCACCTGTACAGAAGCTGAACCTGGCTTCTCTAAGAGGCACCACAGGCCATAATCAGAAAATTGTCTTATTTAAGAAGATGTTACTATCCTTTTGACATAAAAGGGGTTTTTTTCCTTTTTTTTTTTTTTTTATACTTGTAGTTCTAAGTTTAATAATATCACTAAAGCAGAAAGTTTCATTTTGAGTGGGTCAAACAAACCATTTTAAGGCCTAGTTGCTGTCAGAACTCTCATCATTTTTTGTAGAATTGCATCCTATATGAAGCATAATAACATAGAGCAAATACAATCACTCACAAATAACTCCACTGAAACATGTGGAAACATTGTTAAGCATAAAGGAAAGCGCAAGACTCACAAGTGGTTCTGATATGATCTGCAGTGTGCCCAAGAGTCTCTGTTTCTGTCCATATCCTTTGTTCAAGGAACAGATTTGCACCAGCACCTCATGCCATCAGGCAGCCAGAACATGTTCTCAGAGAATCCTCAGTAGATGGGGATTTTGGGGTGCATCACTTGCAGAAACAGAGCTGTCAGGTACACCTATATCTTGCAGTTTAGTGTATCACATACTCTGAAGCCATATGCCTTCTTTAGAGGTCTTTTTTTATGCCTCCCATCCTGCTTCCTATTTCTGGTAGAGTTTAGAAGCTTAAACTCTGGGCCTTACAGAAGAAGAAACACCAACCAACAAAACAAAACAAACAAACAAAAAAACCCCAAACAATAACAACAAAAAAAACCAACAAAAAGAAAACCCCTTTGGTAAATATGGGCAGCAACCATTCACTAATGGATAAAATCTTTCAACATTCCCTAAATGGAACACGTTAAATGACAGTTAACAAACATATTCATTAAAGCAGTGAGAATATTGTACCCTGGTATTTCGATGAACTAATTCCATAATAGCGTCAAATCACACGGCAGTATAAGTCTTAACTTGCAACTCTAAATCTGGTCCAGGATCCTCTATATTTGTATCGTAAGGGAATATCTACATATGCACAATTATATTGCAAATGTAATTCCAGAATGTGCTACTACATCTCTCAGACAAAAAAAGCTACCCAGATATGGTAGTAGGGACTTCTAAATTCCTGCTATCATTTCAGATCAGCTGCATGAAACTATCTTCGTTTTTCTTTAGACATAAAGGCCACTTGGAGTAAAAGTGCAGTGGATTTATTTGGAGGCCTTTTTAACATGCTGTGTATATCTAACAAGTAGACCACGTGTGGCAACACAGAACTGTGTTCCCATTGCCGTCTCAATACAAATCATTTAACTTGACTATTTTACTCTGAAAAGTGTTTCAAAATGGCATAAATCAACATTAGACACCAGTAGATAGTTAAACAGTTGAGAATTTAAATAAGCTGATTTTGAGGCATTTGTGCACTTTGATATTATTCACTGCAAGGTCAGGTTTAAATGATTCAATTCCCGCTGAACTAAAGGATATTTTTACTATCTTTGGTAGTCTTTCATTCAATATTAGAAAACATTTCTATTGATACAAAATCCCAGACAGAATCTAACACACTTATTTCCAACTGTATTTCTCTAAAATAGAAATTAAATGTTGCATGAAAAAATAATATTTTGCCCTGCTAAATACATAAAATCATACAACAAATAAGAAGGAATCCCAAGTATAATTTGTATGATTCTGAAGACATCTGTTTTAGAGTCACTGATCCTTACCACTTCCTTTGAGTACAACTCAAGCACAGACTTTTTTCTTCAAGGTAAAATTTAAACAAATGAGGCGCATGAAAAAAATTCAATGTGATAGTAAATGACTGACTGCCACCTGCTGTACCTTAAGCTTCTTCTTTTGACAGATGAAATATCTCTGATCATAAACTAAATGAAATCCAAGAGATTGGTTTTTGTTAACAGAAAAAAACGTAACACAAAAATGAAAAATATTCTTCCCAGCAAGTAGAACAGCTATATTTCCTAATCGTTATTTTAAAGAATTGTCACATATACACACCCACAAAATTTTCAGGTTTAATGATTTCCTCAACTGTATATTTTACTAAATAGTGCATATACTGTAATGTAAATTTAAAAGTACGGATTTAAATTTTAGAGTTAAGCCTCTTTTCTTCTCCCTATTCTCCTTATTTCTCCCTCTAAATGACAGCCTCACGGACCTGCTAGGTTTTTACATAAAAATTTTTCAAGAAACCTTAGGAAAAAATACTGTATCTTCCATCAGAATCCCCAAAACAATTAATTTCTAGCAGCAGGAACAGTGTTTGCTGTACTGTGAAAACAATATTATATATTCAGTCTTAGGAAGAAATTAATTTCTCTTACAGGTGTGAGGTCTGAAATGGACACTTGAAAATCTCCAGTGATTGCAACTTAATAGCACAGCTTTCAAGAAAGAGAATTCATTCATTGCCAAGAGTTTCTTATCCTAACTTGGTAAGCATCATAAACATCAAGCATATAAAACATCATGATAGATCAGACAGAGATACATATTAAAGCCTTAAAAATATTTTTTCAATTATAGCACTAAAAGAATTAATTTTAATAATTAACTTAATAATTATCTAATTATTGTAAAACACATACTAATAATAATCATAATAATTAACCAATTCTTTCTACTAGAAATCTTTATCTCCAAAGTTTCCTTTCACTGCTGCTGCCTGAAGTAATTTTTTTTCTAAATGAATAAGATTACTTAGGAGCAATCTATTTGCTCAATATTCGCCTTTTCCAGAGAGGAAAAATAAAAAGCAGCAGTGAAAGAAGGATAGGGATTTTAGTACACCTTAAATCAAGAGGCTAAATCTTTTTAGTAACAACAGCTGAAGGACAAATATTTGTGGAAATGATTTACTACTATTATTATTACCAAAGATAACTTCTGTCTCAAAAAGATCAAAGATTTAAATTGATAGAGGAATAGAAAAACACATGAGAGGAGAGCCTAATTACAACGCTTGAACGGAATAAAGCCCAAACACTTTCTTTTCAGTGATACATCCTGATCTCAGCTGTGGAAGGGGAAGAAGACTATGAAGAACATTTTTAGGAAAAATATAGCTGAAATCTTGTAAATATCTTTAGTATTCCAAAGAAAACAAGAAAACTATTTTGGAAATACTACCCTGTATACCTACTATAATCTTACTGCTTAATTGTTAAGTTTTCCCTAAATTAAAATGCTTTATTTTAACGGAAGACCTATCAATTCAATGCTTGATAAACAGGAATTTAGTAAAGCGACAAATATTTTACTCTACTTCAATTTTACCTGCTCCAAATAATGTAATGACAGGTTGATATATTTGGCTTCCGTCAGTAAGTGACCTCCAATTCCAGTCTTTGCAACACGTTCTGATCCAGCAAGGTCTACTAAATGCAATTTGGAGCGACGGATAGTTGCAGATCCAGGTTCCTTGCTGGAGATGTGAATCGTGAAAATGCAGTGAGATCGGCTTGAGGCTTGATTCATTGGTGTCTACAACGACAGGAAAGAAAAAACTCTCAGTGTTCAGTGGATAAAAAAACTTAGCTTTTTATAGCTCAGTAATCTGGGAACTGAAATCATCTATCCAATTTTTTATCTATTGGACCTGTAACGAATATGCAAAAAGAACCCAAAAGGATTTACCTGACATTCACATTCTGGACAAATACTTGGATAACTTTAATCTGGACAAATTGTACTGCAAGCAATCAAGGTTGTTCCAAAATACTCTAACATCAGCAAAGCAAGCAGTCTTACTAAATGAGGGATACTAGAAAAAGGCATGTGTACTGGAGGGAAAGTTACTGAATGCTGATCTCTGAGAAGTTACTAATTTCCCCATTGATACACCAAGTCTTCCCTTTTCTCTTTTTCTTTTTTTTTTTCTCTGATAGGTAGCTACCGGTGTAACTAGGACTAGGACTTCCTATAAGGCTTTAGACTTCTGCATTATTACTTTTATGAAAAAAATTCTACTTGGCAAAATCAGTATCAGATTTTTAGGTGGCATGACAGAGTTTTCATAAGATGTTTGGCTTTAAATATATATATTTTTGGGAATAACTACAGTCACACTTCCTTAACTTAAAACATGGAAATTCTTGGTCAATTTTTAGAAATGCTCAGTCTTAGCATCACTTCAGAGGTTTTCTCAATATCTTTGAATATTTGAAAGAACCAAAAATTTTAAACAGCCCTCAGTTTTTTAACTTTAGATTTCAAATGACCATATGACGTCACACACGCATTTTTCTTAAAAAACATATAAAATATCTTTAAGCATCTAAAGCACCTTTTGTTTAGTTGTATCAAGGTATTGTTAGAAACTTAAACCTAAAATAACTCCTCATTATCCTCATTTTATAAATAGCTAAAGCTTTAGATTATATATGGAGATTAAAGGTTTAGCATACAGATAGTATTTTTATTCATAAACTATAACAAGCATGACTACATTGTTTTCAGGACATAAATGCTGGACCTGCAAAAAAATAGAGCAGTAAAATAATAAATCAATATTATTGAGTCAGCAACTATATCTGTATTTATTTATAGCTGCTGAAAAAAGTAATAAAAACATCTTGCTTATACTGTCTACCTTAATCTCATGTCTCTACTTTATTCCTCTGTTATTCTGGAGTAATTTTTTATACGGCATATGCTGTGATTCAGACCAGATATACCAACAAATTGTCTCCACTTCAACTTCCCCCAATTTTTTTTTCAGCTTTAATAGTACCAGCACAATCAAACTGGTTTTGGGAACTGATCCAAAATTAAAAAAAAAAAGAACGATTGCAAACCATAGATATTTAACGTGGATCAGTTTCTTGATTCAGCCACAGCACAGCTATAGAAAACAGTTGTGGCAGAATATCTGAAAATGGCAGCATACAGGATGTGAACAAGTAGGTCGTGTGCAGGAGTGGCATACGCTTGTAGCTGTTGGTGAAAATTCCGTAAGGAAATTTCAACCTTAGCATTATTTTCTTTTGGGCTGCTTTACCTAATAAAGGAGACCTCAGAGGGAGAAGGAAAAGAATTTTGATCATTAGTTTATACAGATGAAGAGTTTTGGAATTCACAATCCTGTGAAATGAGCATCAGAGTGCAGTCACATGCTATGCTGTCCTCAGAGGTGATGCTGGGCAAATGAAGGGGAAGTGAGTCGTAGTGTTGGAATGAAAATAAACAGGCTGAGGGAAAGGTGTCAAGTGAGAAAACACTCTCAAACTTACTTAAAATGCAGTTATACTAAGAAAAATTATATGCTGTGAAAATGTACTTTATTCAGCAATTCTGATTCCATGGATAATCAGAGCCAGCTTCACTTATTTTACTAGGACAGCTATGATTTTTTCATTTGCAGCTCTGTGAAGCAGAACTGGATATTTTATTTTTTCCAGCTAAAAGTCCACAACAGAATTAATATTTGAGGACATTCTCCTTGACAGAACTGATGTTTATGGACATTTTGCACTACAGACATGGCATCAGTCACACTATATAGCAGACAAGTCTAAGCCAGATCAAATAACAGGTCCAGCAGTGGAAGCACAAAGCAAACATTGCTACGACAGAAGCTGAAGAAATCATCATACTTCTGAATAAGCATTCTTAAGCAAACTTGAGTTTCACACTGCAGCAAAACCTCATGTATTTCAGAATGTGCTTTTAGTCACACCTGCTTAATGCCAACAGAGGTAAAAAAAAATTCAAATCCTGAAAGAAAGTAATTTCAGGACTTTGAGTTCCAAAAAGCACAGGGCAATATTTGCTCTACTAGGTTTTTATTGTCTATTGCAATGCACTAGCCTCAACTTTATCTTGCATGTTCCAAGTAGATTTGGCTGGACTAGTCATTACAAATCCCAGTGCTTTTCTCTCCACAGCTTCTTTTTCTCATGTAAAAGAAAAAATGAATGAAGCTGATTTGGAAGTCATTGGCTAGAATCTCAAACTGATATTTTTTGTGAAGTCCGTCAGAGTAGAACTATGGTTTAATCAAGACACCAGTACTCCTTTTTGCATGATTCCATCTCCGCTTTGCAGTTCCCATATATAGGAAGCTCTGTTAGAACTCTCACAGAAAGCACAAAGCAATAAAAATTTAAACTGTTAAATGGGATGTGATCATGAAATGTTAATTGCATAATCCTCCCACACTTTGCTACTTTTATCACACAAGTAGATGCAAAGCACACAACAGAAATGCTAACTTGTTGGCATCTCCAGTTGAAAAACAAGCCTTTTCTTTGTTTTTCTGATTATTTGTTATCTTACATACGCAACTTCTGAGTATCACCATTCATATGTTTAGAAAGTTCGAAAACAGAAAACAAATAAAATTTTCTGGACAGTGTCTCAGAGCCTACTAAAATGTTCCTTTAGTGGTTTTCAGAGTTCATTTTGGCTTTGTTAGCAGTATTCAAACCATATGTATATGAAATCATCCTCACACTAATTTGATGTGATGAAGGGAAAAAAAGAAAGAGGGGAGTGGCCTGGTTCTCAGCAGATGGTTGCTATTGTGAGAGTTATATATAGAAAAACTGATGAGCTGCAGTTACTTACAAAGAAATAATTTTTCCCAGGAATTCTGTGACATCATAAACCACATAAGCAGACTTTAGATGCTTTGCGATATCATGTGAACACTACAAAGGACTTAATGCCAGGTCATCTATTGGTGCCCATTTCTGGCATGGTAAAGGACGAATTCAGTAACATTGAAGATCACGACTTGGTAAAAAACCAGCATTTCATCTGATCATGAAAACTATGTACAAGCTGTATTTCAAGCCATACAAGCCAGTCTTGTTTTTTTTCCAGGATGAAAATATACCTGTGTTTGCTGAAATTAAAGAAATTGTATAGAAGCTTTGTGACTTTAACTACTACATCTATTTACACAGCGGTTGCAAGGAGGCGACTTCAACTTAAATGAGAATCTACAGCACAGTCATACTGCAAGAAGCTTCTGAGTTGGATGTTTCTGTCAAGGAATACAAGGTCAAGAAACATCCAAAAACTTGCTGGAACCTAAGTTGTCCATCTTAATCTAATTCTCACCTATCTTAAGTCAGCAAAACACTGCAGGAATTCTTCCCTGTACAGGAACTTATGTATTTCCCAAACTCTTTATTTGTTGCAGCAGCTATTATAAATGTTTTCACTGAAGATAGCCAGAAATGGATGCTACTGGTCTAAATAGAGTTCTTAATAATTGAGGACCTAAGAAAGAGAAAGTTTCTTAAATAGGACAAAGACATATGAAAAGCTGTTTGAAAAGCACCACTAGACTAACAGAAGCTGGCTACTATCTGGAAAAATAATGTGTTGATTACAGCTGCCAAAACACTCTGACACAGAAAATACATGAGAGTTCAGGACCACTGGGACAAAACAATTCTGCAGGTGATAAATGCAGTTGTTCAGCCCATATTGCTAACCATCTCCACTTGGCAACTTATACCACTTCAGCAGAATCTTTTCTTCCTTGGATCAAAGTATTTAGACAGCAAAAGAACATGATTTTCCTGTATGAGTGAATTAGTGACTAGCCAATGCATAAAGAAAGGCCAGTTCTGAGTGTTCACAGTTTTTTGGGAGAATGTCTCAGTGAAAAGGTACAAAATTTTCTTTTAAGGAGTGCTTCTTTTTCTTAAGGTTTTTTTGCTTTTGAACTTTTCAAAGAAGAGCAAGGGGAAAAAAAATACTGATAGCATCCAAGATCGGAGAAAATTGATTTTATATCAATCTCATGCTACAATCAGTAAGATATCTGTAGGAAGATGCTCTGACAGCTACAGTCATTTCACAGTTCAGATGGATATTTCTGCCTAATGAATACAATCTCCACCAGCCCAAACAGAATTATGATATAAGAAAGAGCATGAAAATTGAAGAATAGGAGGTGCCTGTCTTTACATGTGTTAGAGGAGAGAGGCCTTAGTATGTCCTTAGTTTCTTTTCTAAATAATATGGTACAGGTGAAGGGGTTCCTCAGTTGTACTTACGTACACTTGTCATGGTTGAAATTGAAAAATTATTGCTGTGAAAATATAAGGATCAGAATAGGTGCAATCACATCCTGAAAGCAATACTTTATCTTTCCATATTGACTATAAGTACAGTTTCACAGTTAGACCATGGTAACTTTTAAACTTGGTTAACATTTAAAGTAATTAATATTCCCTGGTGAAGATATTATTAAACCTTATGTTATATAGTGCCTTTTATCCATATAAATTCCCAAAGCATTTTAAGGACTATTCAAAATAGTATGTATGACCAGTGATTTTTTAACCACACATGGAAATGAAAGCACCTGTGCTGAAATAATGATGCCATTTGTTGCTAATAACACAATATAACAGGTTTGTCAGAGTGGAAATAAGTTAACAATTGACACCAAAGAGCAACCTAGGAAAGCAGAACGTTGTAATTTCTTCTGGACTGCAGAACTAACACCATGATACCATACATTTTTGTCAAAAGTGACATTTATTCTCATATGCTAACACACTCAAATTCTATTTTTCTTATTTCATCCAATAAAAAATGCAGTCAAACACTACCAGTTACTTTCTAAATATATTCAAGAGAATATTAATGTACAATAAATACAAATAGAATGAGTTCAATTTGCAGGGCACAAGTCAGTCCCCATAACTATCCTTAAACCTTCAAGTTTCATTCTTTCTTGAAATAAACATAGTTAAACATTACCAAAAGCTTCCTGATTTCCACAAGTGTACATCAAACATTTTAAATGACAGAACAAATATTGTGTAGTATACACATATATATTTGTGTCCCAAATTTTAAAAATGGAGTGCTTTAAGTATAAAACCATGCAGTGAAACATTTCCTTCCTCATTAAAACAAAGTACTATTTCATTGGATGAAAAATAAATTCTAACTGTACATGTAACTGCAGTCCTCAGATGTATTAATCTCAGAAAACGATTTTACAGTTTTGAAGTTGCCGCACATCCTTGGGAGGCTACCTTACTCTGCTGGTTTAAGAGAAATACTAAAAACCACTAAGAATTCTCAAAATCATAGAGGTTTAGGTGTGTTATTTCAAAAGACAGAGGTCATATGAGATTCCCATCACAAGAACTTAGAAAAGACCGCTTCAGCTGAAGATATATTAATAATATACCAAAATAAAATGGTTGGAGAACACTACCTAAATGGCCAAACACAAATTTCCACACAGGAGCTTTTTTAGATGTTGCTGCTACCAACTGCTTATATTGCGAAGTAGATTTTTAAATCCTCAGATACTGAAATCACGAAGTTGTCTTAACAGATAAAAAATATAAAAAAATGGTTCCGATTTTATAACCTGTTGCTGCAGATTCTTATGTATTCAAACATAACAAGAAACTGCTTTATTGGAAAACAAGCAAAACTCTACTCCTTACATGCAGCAGAGCTGCCAACACAAGACTCAGTTTTTTTGGTTTTGATCTCTGCCTATTTCACTCTGTCAAAATATGAGACAAAAAATTCCTGTTTGGATTTTTACATTATGAATTGGCTGTGCACAAATATCTCCCATCTTACCATTTCCACAACTTGTAGTACACATCAAAACTAGAGCAGAGGACCAGTCTTACATTGAATAATAAAGCAATCCTGCACAAATTAGATTAGTTTCCTTTTTTTTCCTTCTCTTGGGCTATATAGTTGTGTGCAGGAAAGAAGCATTTGGTTATAAACGTTCCCTTAGGTTCTGACATTTAATGAATGAATGTATGTTGCCTATAAAATACTTTGATATTTGATATTATGATGACTTTCTTTTTAGCACAATCAGTGGTGAGGGAAAAATGCAGCTCTCAAATCATATCAGCATTAGCAATGTATTAGCATAGGCAATGCAGAAATTAAATTGTCATTCTTATTTTCAAAATAGTCAACTCTTCAGAGAAGGGTTATTCAGGGTTAAAGCATTAGATTGCAGTTTTAGAGGCTACAGATCTCATATGTGATCCATGACAGTCATCTGAGTTTTCCCGCAGCCAAACCCCTCATCATTAAAAAAGATGAATCAAGCATCTATTTTACTCTCTTTTCTATTTAGGTTTATTAATCTCGTGTCTTTTTCTTTAACGTTTACTTGAGAGGATTCTAATCTTCAGAGGTCAGAAAGTATTATCATAACTCAAGTTTTAAAAATATGGATCTCTGGAGAAGTTATGTTTTATGTCATAAGTCCTCTTTCTTAGATTTCTAGATTAACCTTTGTCTCCCCTATTACATTTTGTCAAGTTCCTCTCCTCCACACAGTATCAATTTTTCTATTTCAATATCATGAGGCAGCTCCTTGCCTCAGTGCTCAGGTTTATGAGCAGTCCTTATCTTGATTATCTCTTACCTTAACATATTTCTACCTCTCAAAATATAACTGTTGAAATAGTCATCCTTGCAAAAGAGAACAAATATTTGTGTTGCCTATTTACATTTTGTAATCAAATGCTTCTTCCCCTGTGTCCCCTGTGTGGTGTATGTGGTCATCCAGCAGGAACACAGAACTACCTGACTATTCATATACTCAGTGTCTTTCTCGTCAATGATTTATGATATATCCTTTGGGAGATACAGAGGAAGAAAACCCACAAAGTTCTAAAAGAGAATTAACTGTACTGTAGCAAAGACACATCGACAGTGCTTACATTATACAATACACTTTTTATATTTACATTCCATATCCAAGCATGAAGGAAAAAAAGAACCTTACAGATGTTGGATACAGAAACATTTCATTTGAATTTTCAGAATCAGTGAAAATACCCTTGTGTTTGAATATTGGCACATATTTATTTTTAATTACCTTTGAACTACCATTTTGGTTTTTGGTGGGTTTTATTTGTATATTTGTTTGGTTTTGGGTATTTTTTTTGGATGGGGGGTTGTTTGTTTTGTGGTTTTGCACATAACATCATGTGTTTATGCAATAAGAAGGATAAAAAGAGGGGACTTACATTCAGTGCTTCAAAGGCAATTGAGTGCTTAATCATAGAATCACAGAATGGCTTGAGTTGGAAGGGACCTTAGAGATCATCTTGTTCTGACCCCTCAGTCCCTTCACACTCCATGAGTAGGGACACCTTCCACTCGGCAGGTTGCTCAGGGCCGCATCCAACCTGGTGTTGAACACTTCCAGAGAAAAACTTCACTGGGAATGTTTGACAATGCTTTGTAAGGTTTTCTTATCTTTACATGTCTGTGTATGTTGATACATGCTGCATTCAAAAGTCAGTCTACAGTTTATGAGAATTTTTGTATTCTACTTGTTTGAATTTCAGGAAGTTATGACATCAAGAACCACCAGTCAGATCCACTATGGAACACTATCATCAGAGAAAGGCTTATTTAATTTCACTGTGGAAATACACTCAGAAGAGAGGATACTAATTTATCTCCAAGGACTTCTAAAATATACATCTTATTTGAGAGAAGAGGAGAGAGGTTTTTGACCATTTTAACTCTGGTGGTGTTAAGAAAGATTTGGAGCAACAAATCTCACCTCAGCAATCATTCTGTTGGTGTCCCCCAAGAAGAGTAGGTTTAAAGCTTCCTCTTCATTGGTTGCTTGCTGAAGAGATAAGTTTTTCAGATGAATGTTTTGATCAGAGTCTTCCATTATTGTCACTTTTCTACATGGAAAATAAAAACAACAACAAAAACTAGAGTTTTAATGGGATATTGCTTCATACTTTCATTTTGATTGCATCTAAAAGGTGAAATCTAAAACCTAAACCAAATCATAATGAAAGAACTAAAAACATGAAAAATAAATTATACACATTAAAGGAAGTGTTGATTTCTTTTTTTACTGTCACCTCCTTTCTATTCCTTTATTATGAAACTTCACATAGAAAAGGAATATAAGGAGACCATAAGCTTTAGAGAAAGCTTTGGGATTTTTATTTATTGAGATATAGTAAAATCTCAACATCAAGACATGAGATGAATCATCACAAACAAATAATACGTAGGGGTTTGTTTGCTCCTACCAAGTACAGATGATACATAAAGCGTACCATTATTTTGATGTACAAATAGGCGTGGAATATTTCATAATCAACACATCTGCAGTCAACATGTTTCTAAGAACTTTGCATTTGTCAAGATTATTTCTCTTTTCATTCTTCTTAAATGGTAGTAACTATAACTGTAAATTATCCCTTTCTTAAATTAAAAGCAAGCAAACAGAATGATTTTATTTATTCCCACTGTTGGAAATGTTCTTAGTTATACTTCTATGAGACTAAAGCTCTCAGAAACGAACTGAATGCAAGTAGCAAGGATATGGCAAAAGTTGCAGAAGAGCTGCTAAATATTACGGAAAATCCTTTTCACTTCTTTAAATAGTCCTTTAACATAGGAATTTCTTTTCTTTTGAAATGGTTACTGAGAATTAAACTTTATTGGCATTACTGAGCAGCCATTAGGGTCTCCTCAGCTGAGATATTCTCTAGTATCCAACATGGAGACCAAGTAGGTGCCTCACTGCATTTGGAAAACTTTCAGAGAGAAGAATCTGCTAAAACAGAAGTACACTAAATGTGAGGATGAATAACATATCCTTCAGGGTGAATTACATGTTCTGATACAACTTAAAACAAATTAGAACTTTTTTAAAAGTTCAAAGTTATTGTTTTTACTTAAACCAAACCTTCATTTCTGTGTAAGTATAGAAAATACTTTCTATCTATACACAGACACCTATATGTATACATATATGTATATAAATATTTTTTCATGTTCCTCAAGATAAACCACAAGAGGGAGTATGGGGCTTGAGTTTTTATCAGTAGGTAGTTCTTGAATGTTAATTACTTAAAGTTCCTTCAAAACCAGAGAGATTGGGTTTTGTTCTGATTACTTGCCTTCCCCCCTTCCCTGCCCCAACGGCCTCCAAAACAGGCAGAATCAAACTAAGCATCAAAGAAGCATTCCATAATATGACTCTTAGATAATGTGGGAGTAGTTCACAGTCTGATGGTCAAAATATTCAAATGGATACAGAGAAATAATTTCAACACATTGCAATATACCCACTCTTTTCAAGAAAAATTGTATGTACAAGTACACACAAAGCTTTTTTAGTAGTCATAACAATTGCTTTTCCAAGTATGATTGCCTCCCACTGTTAGCCTTATTTTTGTGTGGTGGCATAAGACATTTCTAATATAATCACAAATCTCAGCTTCCTCATTCAAAGCATAAACCCCAGAGTATAATTCTGCTATTGCATATCAAACTTTTGATAAATGTCAAGCTGTATTCTGTCTGCAACTACATCTGTGTTTGCACACACTAAAGCCCAGAGTGGATCTCATTATAGTATGATGCTCTGACTAATTTTAATATTTTGAAATATCATGGTAAGCATCATCTACCTATTTTTATAATTTAGGAAAATATTTTCAGAATTTATAAATTTTTTTATAATTTATAATTTTTTTTTATAATTTAGGAAAACACAGGAAAACAAAACATTATTGTTTTGTTATGCACATTTGGCATAGTATTCAAAATTCTAAGGATCTTTTCAGTCTATACTTTGATCAATGATTATAAATGTATTCCAGAAAATTAAGGTATTAGTTTGGATACAAAACTCTAGAGGTTTATTTTATTAGAAAGGAAACAGTAGGGACATCACTAAACAGCAACAGCTTCCTATACGACAGCCTTGCAACTATTAGGAAGATTTCCAAATCGAAACCTAAATTTGCAAATCTAGAGAAGCATCTACCAAAACTTCCTTAGAAGGGTATGTTCCAAAATGGCAACAAAATTATTTATTTTACAGTGCTATAAAGTTAATGTATAATATGATCATAACTTTGAGAGAACATTCTCTATATTAGTAAAATCTTTGAATTTCATAGCCCTAATTTGGACCTTGTAGTGGAAAAACTCTGTTAAGTTATTCATAATGACTGAAAGAAGGCAGAGACAAGGGTTTGTGTTCTTTATAAACAAAGAATCTTTTCCATTTGGCTTAATGGATGAAATTAGTAGCCGATGAGGAAACCCGGAGGATGGGATCCAGCTTTTTTATACCCTTACTAACTTGTGCCCTTTCCTGCATCAACTGAGCTGCCACCAATGCAGGAAAGCCTTGCACATTGAATGCTTTGATTTATTAACATCTTGTTACTGGCAAAAATTGACCTTAAAGCTTCCTTTGATTAATTAATACCACCTCATTAATTTGTGTACTATAAATAATAATAAAAAACCCCTTAATATGTTTTGGAAAATAAATGAGCATTTTAAAAGTCAAGTTTCCTATTATTATATCTGTCTCTAGGGTTTAGAATTGAAGAAATCTAAAATAATCTCAAAAACATTATAAACATTTAAAAATTAATCATAATGATGCAAACAAACAACATATGAAGATACACAACTTCTATGTCAATACATGAGCAGGATTTAATGATCCTAATTCATTGTGAGGAGACTATAGAGGAGACTATACAGCCAAAAATAAATTTAGGAAAAAATTAAAAGAGAAAAGCAGCAAGTATGCATCTTGGAGTCTGCTCAGAAGAACAGAATAAATTAATGGATACATATAGGTAACGTTTTGTAAAACTGCAAGGAACTTTAGCTTTTAGGAAAGAATGGTCAGGATAATCATCTTATGTATCATCCCAAAACGATGATCTTTCAGTAGTATAACTCCCTGAATACCACAACAAAGGACAAAGTCAACGCTTACTCAAGAGGCAAGGTTACAAAGTTATTCAGCTAGCAGCACAACTTTCATCGGCACACGGATTTGATTTTCCATTCAAGTAGAGACCTAGAGCATAATCTCTTTATGAGACATGGCAGAACTATGAGATGAGTAAGTGCTCGTGCAGACTGTTTGCTTGACACATCATATTGTGATAGGAAATCCTTCCCACTGTCTCCAGTGGATTCCGCTTTGAGACAACAAAAACACAGTTTGGCTGTTCTGGATGTTATGGACATGACTGGAGACTGCTACATATTTAGGAGTTAATGATTCGTGTAACGGTGAACCCGAGCAGGCACAGCCCGTGAGGTGGTGCACACACAGCGGGGCATTCAGGCCTGTGTTGTGCTGCACAGATCCTTTGGCTGCACGGTAAATTCACTGAGCTCTCTGGAGAACACCTTCTAGAATGAAGCTGTTGTCTTGTAAGGAAATTATACCAAGGCTCAAAAGAGCAAAAAGGAGACCTTCTCTCCATGGCCAGGAGCTGTACAGCTCTGTGCAGTGCGCCATGGGGAAATCTGTTCAGGCTCTGTCCAGTGCTGCATGGATGCGAGGCACCCAGCATCTGATAGGATGCAAGATTTACTTGCCATCTATATTCCTCCTCTTATTCTGTCTTACCAAAGCAGTGATCCTATTAAGCCATTTGTTGCTAGGCCTTTCTTACTGAGATCTAGAAAAAGCTGTGCACTGTCTCTCTCTCCCCCTCAACCTACGATTCCAACAAGGAATCAAAACTGAAACAATGACATTGGTGGTTCATGTAAGATCAAAACATACAAAATTTTTTAGAATTTGTAGGCAAGTTCAATAATCTCACTCACAAAAAAAAATATTTGTTAAATAAACTTTGATATTCACTCATCAAGTGCTTGTAGAAAAATTACCCTAGAAAAGCTTCACTGACTTTCTACTCTTTTTCAGGAAACAAATCAACATAAAATATGGATGTGAGCAACCAATATATTATGTATGCAGAAGTTATTGTATACATTTAAAGTGTAATTTGTTTGACCTGTAATTAAAAAAAATCATAATCTTAGAAGAAATTATTCAAAACAGTTTTTAGCTTTCTCTTTATTAACAAAAAGAAAAGTCTAACCTTACAAAATTTTATATTCTCTTGACCTTTGGTACTCAGTAGTAACACAATGAACACTTAATTTTGAAAGAACATATTTCATATTAAAAAAATGGACTAATAATATTATTAGCTTTAGAAATTTTAAAATACTGGTAATTCTCAGAACACTGAAAATTTAGTTCTGGAAGGTTTATGGATGGGGGTCAGTTTCCAGATTATGTAGTTGGTACAGCCATTGAAAGGGGTCGACATTAGCACTGTTGAGACTGGAGAGGAGCAACAGGCTTATTTGCATCAAAAAATCAGAGTGAATAAAATATATTTCCTATACATCGAAAATTATTCCTTTAGCCTTTTTTATTTTTATCCTTCTCTCTTAAGGAAAACAGGAATTATTATACTAGTTGTTTTTGCTTTCCATGTCAGCAATTTGGTAACTCTTAAAGCCCTTGGAGGGCAGTAGAGAAACAGAAGAGTATAAACTCATTTGAGGTAGTTAACCAATATGCAGTAACAGGTTTTGTTTTAAAGTGAAAATATTTCACACTGACCCCATGGAACACAACAGTTCTGCATGTTACTAACATATACTGATATAGGCATCACTGTTGATGTTTGAAACTAATTGGCTCTCATCTTAAAGTGTGGTTGTCTTAAAGTCAGACAGCATCATACTAAAACTTATACATTTCCCTCTCAAAGAGGACTTTAAACAATCTCCACACAAAAATGGGGAATCACTTCTGCTGACTTGAAGTTTAATTCTGTTTTGCCCTGGCCACATCACTCCTGAGTAGTGGTTGTCTGAGCTCCCTGAGAGGTAGCTCCTCGGCTACTGCAGTTTAGACTGTCATTCTAAGGCAAAACAGCACTAATTGCAGTCTGCCTTTACATGCAAGAGGGTGACCTGCCATAGGACAGGTAAAGCAGTAACTTATTGGTTACCTATGACTTCATCAAGTCATTCTTGACTAATGGTTCAATAACCTCAGTCTTTTGTGTTATATTTGGTGCCAAAAAAATGTCTTACTTCTTAACAGATAACAACAAGTTAGGAAGAGTTTTTACTAGTAGGTTGTAACTAAAGTGAAATTGGTTAGATTTAGTAACGCTGGGTTACATAAATTACAAACACTACAAAAGAGAACCTGTTGGTAATAAAAGGCTCTTGCGCAAATGCACAGTAAATCAAGAGCTTCAGAAAAGTATTCCTAATTTGAACAGTCCTGCAAAACTTTTATGAAAACATGAGGTGGCAGTAAGTACTTAAATAGTCTTCTATCAGCTTTATTTTATAGCAATAATTTCATACTTTTTATGTGTTTGTAAACAATCATAATTTCCTTGTATAAACATGGAATTCTACAGCAACAGATATAATTAGATTGTCAATATTAAATTCAACTTCTGCATTCTAGCAAGTAAGATTCTTCAAATGTTTTTTGCATCTGCTTATGCCAGGTTTCAGCTACAGTGTCACAAAATTAAAACACTGTCAGATTTGTGTAATAAAACAAGTTATGATTATAAACTAAAGTATATTTAATATGAAACAAAGGTATATCAAATGATATCTTCTATGGGCTATGTATAACATAATTCCAACTAAACATCAAGAAAGCTAGGTTTTTTTCTGTTAAAATAGAAGTTTAATGGGATTTCAAAACCAACCTAACTTGCTGTAGAAATATCTGTAGCTATCAGAAACATGGTACCTATTTATGTATACATATATAAATATGTATATGTATACATATCTCTACATATACATGCATATGTAAATAATTACATAATTCTGTGTAGAAACCTATGTTTGTATACATATAGATATACATATCAATGTGCAGCTATATGGCCCACATTTAGGCATTTGTCAAGAATTTATTTCCAGAAAAGTACTGATTGCTTTTGTGAAAGCCTCTTCCCTTCTCATCTGGCAGACTCTAACGAAATGAGTAAGCAGTGCTAAGATGAAAATGTCATAGTCCACAGAATATACAAAGTATGGCTACACACAAAACCTTGACTTCAGGAGCTGAGATTCCAGGTGTAATCACGTAATGATTAGATGCAATAGACAATTTTTAAAATGCTTATTACTCACTTTGCCTTAAGCATCATATACAATTTTAATGTCTCATTTTTCAAGTACTGTCAACAAGCCTGTAGTGTATCCACGATCCTTTCATAACTTCTATCACCTGAATGCAATTCGTGTTTAGTCCTTAAATTGAACTGGTAACATAAAGCTAAGAACACAGAGTTTGCTGGGCAGAAGTACGTATCTTTCACTCAAACTGCATCCCCTTCTTTGCAGGAGTATGGATAACAATACTGTTCCAGAACAACCTGCATACTATATGAGATTAACTAATCTTTTTGTTTATTCTTCTAAAATAACACGTTTCTTCAATACTCTTCTTGTCCCTCTTAAATACTCAGCAAAGTATCAGTCCTGACTGCTAATATTTACCCAAGAACATTGGGTGAATACCCTGCCTTTGGCTTTTCATGGTGCTTAAATCTTAGATGATCCACTGTGGACTTCAACAGAAAATTACACATAATATGACACCTTTAAAGTACAAAAAACATTCGTTCTTTTTAATATTCTTATTAAATACAGGCTTTCAAACTTGAGAAAGTTATTATTTTGTATTTTGCTTACTATCACTAAAATATTAAGAGGTCTTAAGCACATAAAATTCTCAAAAAAATTAAATATATATTAGGTAATAAACACATGATAAACTTTAAAATATGTCATTACTATTTGCTTATATGTAACCTCAACTTTTATCACTTAGGAAAATTAATCAAGTAATTGAAATATATTTAATCATGCAACTACCTATTCCTGCAATTTTTACTCCCTTTTTAGACCAGAATGACACTATATATTTTTAAGTTTTGAATCTCCACACTACAATGTTAAAAAAGAAACAAAACTTATTTTATTAATTATATACTTTTACACATGTTAAATATGAGCCATGTAGGTATAGTTTCAGTGTATAGAGCGTACTTTATTGACAAATGATGCAGTGGAAATGTCCATGTACAATAAAACCTTAAAGCACTTATTAATATTGGTTATGCTGCAGAGAAAAATTTATTATCTCACTAAAACTTATCCTGTAGTAGTATACACTATGTAAGTTTACACGTAATTATGATAATCCCAGTATGCTTTATCCTTAATTTAGAACCAAATTATCTATCAACTTTTACTTCTTAAAATAACCTTATACACAAGAAGGATTTATTCTTTAGTTTAATTGAGGCACCATACATGAACTAATTTGAGGATTCTAAAATTCACAATTATTAGCAAATATTCAGTATCTAGTTTTAAAATACAATATATTTGCCAGGGCACATGACCCTCAAATATCTGTTTCAAAGTTGCATTTAAATTATTAAAATTCAGTTTCTTTGAATTGAATAAATTCCATCTTATAAAATGTTAAATGGAATGAGTTCAGATAAAATATTTCAAATAACTTAATAAATGAAATTAATAATGCAATAAACTTGAATAACTTAATACCATTAACTTTAATAAGTTGAAAAAAAAAATGTACCATACTAGTTTTTACATACTGTAAAAATGGACGCAGAAATTAAATTATATTATCCATACTAGCCTCTGATTAAAATTTTTGTCTGCATATCACAGGAAGCAGGTAATAAATTAAATTAGAATCCTAAACTTTGCCACGAAAGACACTGGTAAATACACACAGTCCTTATAGCACTGATGTGTCTTAAAGCAATAAATTTTACTTCCATTTTTCAGGTAAAGAAACTGAAACAATGAGACCGATTCTCAGCCCCGTCCCACACTTTGCCTTTGTCTGCTGCCTTCCTAGGCTCTAGACTATCTTCTTTCATAAAGACCAATCTTGAAAATTATTGTGTACATACATGTCCTAGATACCCTGTACTGTGTGGAAAAATAAAGCTCCATTTAAACACAATAAAATATTGTGTTGGAAGATTTTTTTTTTAGTAAACAAAATCATTTAATAATATGTGAACAACATACTTAGTTATTTTAATATAAAATCCCATCGATTTTCTGTTATTGCTCCATTGAAAATCTTTAGTATGTTTCCTACCCTTGAATCAGCAGTCATTTCATTGCTACTTACATGTGCCTGTAACTATCATGTTGAGTAATAAAATTTATTGGGCCCAGCACTATTTCAGGGCATTTGCAAATCCAGTCAACAACTCAGTTATTCACACCTATTTAGTGTTTGCTTAGCTATTTAAAGAATAACACAGACTATAAACGATTATTTTGGACTTGGAGACTAGGATTCGGATTTCCTATAATTAGAAATCTTTAATTTCACCAGCTGGAGTGTTCATGACCTACAAACCTTTGTTTACTACCCTTCTCCAAGCAGTAGGTGCTAGCGTCTAACCAGTGACAACTATTATGACAACCATCCATTCTGAAGGAAACATACCGTTCTTTGGAGTTCCTTGCGGCCTATTTTCTAGCTGTAACTTACCTTAATTCATATCTGCATATTCTAGAAAAATAATTATCCTTGAAGGAAAAAGTCAAAATAGAAGCAGGGAGCTTTTCTCATTACTGTTGCAGTGAAATACCACCTGTTAGATCTCCGCCACACCCAAGGAGACAGGCTGCCTTGAGAAAAACAAGTGCATCTTCTTGTCAGTGGCTGCAAGAGATCTCTTCTGCATAATAGCAACAAAAACTTTTAATCCTTTCACCTTCAGTTACTCTGTCCAGTCTCCCTAGCCTCTACACACACAAAACAACAGAAAATTCAGGCAACGATGATAAAATTGTGAAAATATTCTGATTAAATTAACACTGAGATCAGTAGTACAACTTCAAAAAGTCACCAAACAATGCAACCGGTTATATGAGAATGATTCCTCTTGGTTTTGGTGATTTTCTTATTACTTATTTATTACTGATTTTATTACTTACGGCAAATCTTCCATTCTGGAGGCCTCATGTCTTGGGTCCAGCAGATCATAACCACATTCATTGTAGATTTCTAAGTAGGAAACATGAGTTGTGTACACTTTACTGCTATCCTGGATAAGAAAAGAAAAAAAAATAGTGCTATAAACAGAAGTCAGAGTTAGATTAGAAGACAAATTTATTTCTATGGCTTCTAGGTCACTTTCTCACTTTGTCCCTTTTCCTGGGTATGGCGTACATGTTCAATTTGTGATACTTTCATGTTTTATGTTACCGTATGTGTAAGGTATCAAGAAAAAGAAAAGAAAAAAATGAAAAAACACCAATCAAAACAGACACACAAACACTTACACATACACACAAACCCCACTAAAACAAAAATCCCCTACAAAACCCCACCATGCCTATGAGTTTAGTCTGGGATTTTTAATTGATTCCATATACCTAAAAAAGTCTGTATATATTTAGAACACGAGAGCTGCTTACAGAACTATGCAACATGACATTTTTCACTTCTGCACCAAAAAAGAATGTTATTATAAAAAGGTAACCCTCATATTATGGATAGAAAGACTATGCTTAAAGAAAAAACAAAAAGAAAGTAAAAATAGCAAAAAAAAAAAGATTTACTTCATTTAGAAACATCAGTGACATACTGCTTTTCATTCTGTTCATAATAATATTAGAGCACTCTATATGATGTCAGCTGTTCTCTGCAATCACAATTCTTTTGGTAAATTACATTGCCAAAAAGTAATTTAACACAACTGAGTTTTGCAGACAGAATTTTCCCCTGCCCTAAAGCCAAATCCAAACAACATAAACCTCAAAATAGTGGTCTATGATTTCCAAAATTTTAAAAAAAGAATGAAAAATCAGTCATTTCTTTTCAGCTGACAAAGCCACTGTGAAAGCACTCATATCACAGTAGAAATTTAATAATCCAATCCACTATAGTTGTTTTGCAAAATACTTTGAGATATAACTTATAATTTTCATTTAATAATTATTTTCCATTTTTTTTTTAATTGGTAATGACAGTTCACTCTTTCAGGGGACATCATCTAAAAGATGCTCTAAAGATGGATGGAAAAAATGTGGTAAGGAACAGTTCAAACAGGATGCTGTGGAAATAGGAGACTTTCTAAATTGAAAGGAGATGTTATTAAAAACAAAGGGCTTGATTTGCTTCTCATTTAGGGTAAAAAGTTTTGTTTCCTTGGTTTCAAACTGCACTGTCTGTCCAAGTAAGCGCTTCACAAGTCTTGTATTTCGTGTCCCTGATTTCGCTTTCTCCTGTTTCATCCTACTTAGGGTTAGAAGGCGGATGAATCTTCTCCACTGTTTGAGCACCTTTGAAACCAGTTGTAGGTATAAAGAAATGAAAGAGGGGAAAGATAAGAAACGAAACGCAAGACGAAAGATAAAACACCAAGAAGAGATTCTTTAAAATGCACTAAGAAAAAAAAAATATGTGAAACAATGATTTGGAAGCAGGAAAATTGAAATAGCCCTATAAGCATAGCTAAGTATAGCTTTTGATCCAAAACCCAGTCTGAAGATGGAAACATTTGTATTTCTGTGCTGAGAAGGTGACAAACATACAAGTTATTTTTCATCCTATTTTGTTTTTATTCCATAATTAACATTAGAAAAGAATGTTGGTGTGTTGACACTGTTTGTTGCTGGGAACTACATGATAAACCTGTTCACTTTCCACAACAAAACTCCTCCATGGGGGTTGTACGAGTGCAGCAGCAGTAAGTAACATGATCATGTGGGGTTTTTTCATTTCCATTCCCACAATGGCAAGTTTTTGTGCACGTAAGATAATGCTGTGTACATTTACCTGCCAAAGCCATTCTTCCGAAGAGCCAAAGCAGTTACTTACTGTTGTTAACCTTTACTGAGACTGGGCATATTAATGTGACCGAGACATATACCTTTATGCACAGAGATTAGTTCTCTGTAGTACATGAATGACAGAGTATAAAAGTACAATGGAATGATTTGTGTTAATGTCAAATAATATTTAAATTGGCTTAATTAAATAGCTTTGCTAAAATTAATTGTGAAGATGAATATAGGCCTGGTGGAGTAAGTGAAAAGACAAAACATAAATTAAATCAGACTCCTCTCTTGCTCTCTTCACTTTTGCCTCCTATAATTATTAAAGCACTGGAATAATTGTGTTCAGTCATGTAAGTATTTCAGACACTTCAAGAAAATGAAATTTCTCACAAACATAATGAACATAACAAACAATCAGTGTGCATACTTTGGCACATACTTTCCCCTATTGACTAACTTTTTGCATAGTGTCAAAATGAAATGCAATGCATGCAATAGAAAACCAGAGTGGAACTGATATAAGTGACAAGAAGAGCCACTTGTGTGATCTGAATGTGTGCTGCACCAACTAAAAACAGCCTAGGTTTTAAAACTGCAAAAGCCCCCTGCAACGATGCCCATAATTTTCAGACTATTGCAATAAACCAGGTAACCAAACCAACTACAAATATATTCTTGCACACAGCAAGTACCGTGTCAAGTAAGGTATTTTCTTCAGCATTAGTTTTAAGACTTCCTCTAACACTATTATAAAAACAACCTTTAGAAATAGTTAAATATTTGATACCAGACATTAAAAATAAACAGAAAACAATGTCTCATACCTTCTGCAATTGATCAAAAATATAAGATAGAGTCCTGGGAATGATGCCTCGATCACTGTAACGTTCTGCTCCTCCTGTGATGGTAAAAGTTTTGCCACTGCCTGTCTGACCATACGCAAATATAGTACCATTATATCCAGCCAAAACACTATACAATTAAAAAAGGGAAGATAATTAATACTTAAGGCAGAACATATTTTCCATGATCGACTTTGTATAGAACCAAAACACAATTAACAGCAATTCTTAATTACATAACAACTGTCTTTGGTCATACAAGAACACACTTCAAGATGTGTATTCTAGATTCTATAGAATTTAAACTATCTAGAACTGAAGGATTTCTTGATGTCTTGACTTAATCCACTATTAGCTGATCATATTTATTACTATTTACACTACCTTTTCATAATTTTCAGTTTGGTAGATTATTTTTTCCAAGGATGATATTTAATCTCTTTAAAGACCGTAGACGTCAGGAATTGTGCCATTGATACACTACAAGAATCTAGAAATATTTCACACTGTACTTCATTAAATGCAAACAGAGCAAGCTATATTGTAGTTAGAAACTCATGTAAGGATACTTTTATACCAGGGGTCAGTTTTTATTCTGAGAATACAACTATACTAAACTATCAGACTATGCTTGGATAAGAGTATGCAGGACAACCTGTTCTTAAATCGGTATAATAAAATCTTCATTTACTATGAAAACACACAAAACTACATTGGTAATAGCAAACTTTGCTATTGTAACTATGACTGTACAAGAAGCTTCGGTGGAACATTCATAATAGCTATGTAATGGCACAGCATGAAATGGCATTCAGACTCCATCTTTCTCACACCTCTTACTTCTATTTGCAGAAGTGCCTAATAAAAGCCCAGTTCAAATATCTAATTCTCCACACTGCCACCATTGACTTCCAACTGATTTCCACCAAACAGTAGATAAGCTAAATTATCTTAAATTTTGGACTGGATTTACTATGCTTAAGGACCTACTAATTCTGTTAAACAAAATGAAAAGTGAAAATCATGCTTGTGCATTGTTTAAAGAAAAAGTGATAAATAAGCTAGGATTTTAATAAATAAAAAGTGGGAAAACAACCCTTGCATAAGACGAAAAGAAACATGTATATAGATAGCTGCTGGTCTGGCGCCACGAGAGATGCAATGATTCTCCATCTTATTAAAGTTTATTTAAAGGCCTGAGTAGCTGCCAAATTGCTTATTTTAATCCATTACAGTAGGATGTCAAAGACAAAAACAGAAACATGTTGAAAGGAACTACAGTGAACATCTGCTCCCAAAACTCGCAAAGATGGAATATATATGGATATTAGCTTCCAGATGTTAAAAATCAAAACAATTATTATGATAAAACACCTCATTCATCTATCTTAGGAATTTCTAGTGCCCACTGTCACAATATCTGAATGCTGACGACAGCAATGAGTTGTCAGAAGGTAGGGGGTAGCAACAGAAGTTCAGACACGGCAGATTCAAACCTGGCAAGGGGAAATGATTCTTCAAGCGAATTGTCGTTAAGCTGTGCAACCCTTTGCCATGCCACGTTCTGGATGTTAAAATGCCACACAGGCTTCAACAGAGATTGGACTAAACCACTAAAATTTTTTTCATCAGGGCTACTAAACACAGAGAAATCAGAAAGTCTCTAAACTACAAATAACTAAAGGATACATGGGGACGCAGCTCTACATGCTTGCTCTGTTTATTGTTTTCCTCTGAGCATTGTCTGTGAGAGACAACACAGTGCGTTAGATGGAACCTTGGTCTGACGCAGTACTGGTGCTCTTCAGCTCGTACAGAAGAGCTCTCTGGCTCTTCAGAGCTAGCATCTGGGGTTGTTAAATTTTCTAACTCCTTCTCTTCTTTAAAGGTGTGTCTTGCAACGTGTTAAAAACTAGTAAATGTGTGCCTGCAAACTATTAACTTGACATCCCTGTACTTCAGAAAATGCTGTTGGTTAGAATCACTTCACATGTAAACACAGGATAAAATGTCACATACCATATGCTGTCAAAACAGCTACAAAAGTCAGTGAGTTTTCTTTTTGCTATTTGATTCGTATATTTCTTATATTTTCTGCAGTGCATCAACACAGCTCTGAAAAGTTTTTCAGAAAGCCCTGAAAGCTGATAAAATGTGAACATATCTATGTCAATAGTGCATTCTCATAATCCAATACAATTATAGGTAATCTTAATATTACATTACATAGATGATTTTGAGTACACAGTTATGTTCTTTAAATTCTGAGGCAAAAGTCAATCTTATTTTCTAAATTTGTGTGTATCTATGTGTGTGTGTATAATTATATATATATATACAAATAATTGCATTTTGTCCATATTTACAGCACGCGTTTCTTTCATTCAGAGTGTACAGCTACCACCACGTCAATTTAAAGACAGCCTGCTTGACGTGCTAAGGAAGCCTGTAAGGAAAGAAGACTACCAATAATATCAGTGAAACTGCTAGCAAAGTCTTCTAAGAGTAACATGCAACTCCATGAGGACAGGATGGAGAACAAATAACCTTTCTAAGTCTGAGAAGCAAAACACTTTTATAAGAGACAATGGCCTAGGAGATCAGGCAGGACTGACAAAGCTCCTTTGGCTCAGAAGCAAGCTGTACACTACGATCTCGCCTCCTGAAAAGAGTAGAGGGAAAGATGTAGTGGAAAGGAAAAGCCTCCATTGCATCAGCTTGTAGAGAAAGAATTAAACTTATGAACTACACAAAAATTAAGAGTTTGTGTATACATATATTTTTTATGAAAGAACGCTTTTTAAAACTGGAGATGTATAACTTCCATTCTAAGTATAATATTGTGAATATTAGTCAATGTAAATTTTGAAGGCCTGTATATGATAACATGGATTAAGTCCAAAAATCCATGTCTGATGTGTCTTAGTCACATTTCTTTCAAGTAACTTCACTTGGAATCAATGGCAATACAGGATGTTTTAGCAATGAGCCTTGTTGACAACTTATCACCACAGGAAATACTTGTTGATACACTTAGCTCTTTTCCACTTCTAAGTGCTTCAAGGCAAAAAGAACCCAGCCAAAACTCCATCAATCTAATTTTAGTTTATTGTCCCAAGGAGTTTAACACTGAAAGGGTAACTATATGTAGATGGACCAATACCAAATCAATCAATAAATCAATTAAACCAGCACCTATTTACTAAATACTCAGGCAGTTTAAGATCTGTACATAGTATTTTCAACCCAAGATGCACAATTCCTTTAGGAAAATAAAAAACTTAAAAACTTTCATAAACCATTAGCTACCCATAAAATGCTGTTTAAGAAAACACCACCTAACTATACTGCATAATTACCCTTGGCAAAGTGAAGAGTCCTTCAGATGCTAGTAGCATAGTGAGCAGAAAATACACACATTCTCCCTTTCATCCTGAAATATAACTGCAGCAGGTACCAAAAAAAGTTGCCAACACCCATTATGACATGACAAGAGAAGAGCAGATTTTCTAAACAGCATCCACCAAAAGGATCCTTGAAGATTCTCATTTGCAAATTAAAACTGTCTCCAACAGTAGTGGAAGTGATTCTTTGCTGGGAAAGGTGGTAGAGAATCAGCAGCTCTTTTCTGCCTTTTCAGCAAAACCTACTTTGCAAGATATCAGTTCCCACAGGCAAAGTATGCGTCTTTGCTCTTCAGAGTCTCTGAACAAAAGTCCCAAATTTTTGTTAAACTTAGTGTTTGAAACTACACAGGTTCACATGGATATTGATGGTAGTCATGTGAGGACTTTAAACTATGCAGAAATAAAAATCATACACTAAAAGGGTATTTTCAGTCATGCCCCCTTGGTGTTATCAGAATACCGAGAACTTTGGTTTGGTTTTTTTTCTCTGAAAGCTGAATTCTGGCATGGTTAAGGAGACTTTTTTTTGAATAAGTAGTCTCTTTACTACTTAAAGAAAGCACATCAAAGTCCCATGATCCAAGGAGAGGCTTTACAGAAAAGATCTTTCATGCATTTATATAACATTGTATAGCAGAAGTTCATGTTCATGTTCATGTTCAGAAGTTCATGGACAACGTCCAGACAAATTAGCTAAAATACTGCGGAAGAAATCTGTCTCTAGCATATTTCACCAAAGTTACGATTGTCAGAGTTAATGGAGGGTCTTGTTTTTTCTATCAATACCAAGCTAGACCTAAAAATGCCTGCTACAGAGAAAAGTAACTTTAAAATACAATGACTAAAATCTTCTCTAAATTTCTATATTTGTTTCATTCTATTACAGAATTCAGAGGGGTCATTTTCATTATTCACTAAAAACATGCAGGCATAGATTTGTAACACTTTTTGACAGACTTAGTTTCTATAAGAAGAAAAGAATAATATTAAAATGTCAGCTTCTAAGAAATAATTCGTTGATTCGGCTTTGCTTGTGCTGCTTATAACCACATATTCCACGTGTCCATCTGGAAAATATGGGCCAACTTAAATGTATCAAGGAAAACTTCTGTTGCCACGTGCATGAGCAGTAACTCTGACTTGAAGTTCATACCTGTGAACAATAAGATGCATTGAATGTGAACAAATCCCATTGGCCTGAATTTCTGCATATAAGGAAATGTCAAAGAAACCTGCCCAAGACTTCAAATTCTGTTAGGGTAAGATTTCCACCAAAAAAATGAAATTTCAGGGAAAACACAGACATGAAATAGGTCTGTAAAAAGTTGTATTTCAATCTCATTTAATATACTGAGCTGTCTTCATGGCTTCTTATTAATGTGTGGAAGATCTGTTTCATGACCGCCAAGAAAGGCCCCAAAAAGTCAAAAGCTGCAAATTCAAGGAGGGCAGAACTAAACAAATTGAATATTTGTTTGAAAATATATAAAAAAATATAGATATATTTTAAATTTTATAAATTGAAAATTTTAATATTTTGGATTTAGCTCATGATGCCAGAATATCAGGACTTCCAGATTTTGTAGCACAACTGATAATTATGTCAACACTTGGTAAATATATCTTTTTTAATTGAATATTTATTTTTGTGTTTCAGTGAAAATACATGTCAAGTCATATGAAGACTTACATACTAAAAAACTGAATAGAAGAAAAAAATGTTTGCTTGATATATTAATTGGAAATGGAAACATGTACATCTGTGTAACCACATCTACATATTTTTGATGCATGTTGAAGTGGGTGGGATGATAAATGTTAGTCTTGTCTTTTTGATCACTGTAAGAAAAGTCTATTTAAAGCAAAACACTGGTGAAGAAACACCATGATTACCTGCTAAGTATTATGAGCTCATCAAGAAGTATTTATGCAATAAGCAAAGCCTCTTTAGCAAAGTAGGTATCATTCAACAACACAAAATTGTGCAAAAAGATTTTGCTTGGTGGGAATCAGAATGAGACAGAGTACAGGGAATAAAAAGAAATAACAGCAGTAATTGCAGGCAAGCAACTGCCAAAGTATGAATAATTATTGTTTACTACATGCCTAAATTTTCTTTATCCTTTTAGTCTGAATTATAATTCATCATAAAATTATATGTCCCCTTCAATATTATTATAATTTAAAAAAGGATTAGATCCGTTCTTACATTTTACTCAAAGAATTGAATGCTTCTTTCCTGATCAAGGACTGAAAACTTACTGGTGATTTTTAGAAACACAACAGCTTGTGCTGAAGCTTGTGCTTGAAGCTTGTGATTCACCTAAGAGAGCTAAAAAGCAACAAGTTTAAACAAAAAGAAAGCACTGAATATATCCTCTGTGTTGCTTAGAATTTAAATCACACCTTTTCCAAGCAAAAGGTGGTTTGTGCATGCAGCAGACTAAGGAGATTGATTTGATACCACTGCTAAACCTAATGATAAACCTAATCATATATTATGACAGCAGTGTGATGGGATAAATTAAAAATGTTCAAGTTTTACCTCCAGCTATGACACAGACTATCAAAAAACCTCCCTCAATAACAATGTTTGAGAGAGAAATTGCAATACTTTTAGTATTTTTTCTAACCAGAATACTAAAATATCCACTGGGAAAGAATTCTCCACCTGGAAAGCATTAAGTAAGACCAGGATCCACAACTTATTCAATTCAGTGATCACCTTTCCAATATGTCATTGAGTTTTAGGGGGCAAATTTGATGCAGATATTTTGCTGCTGTACATGATTGAACACACTACAGGATTCACACTTATCTGCATGCATCAAAAGTACATCTAATACCTTAGAAACTCCCAACATATACTCTACAAGTATTTTTTCCAATTAATATGGAACACTCTTAATTTTAATTCTTCTCTTGTTTTGAAACAGAAACATATAATAGAAAAACAGAAAGCTAAAATAAATGTTCCTTAAGTAGTCCACTTTCAGCACAACCTTAATATCGCTTAATAACCCAAGTATTGTTATATAAAGTCTATGTAATGATGATTGCTCAAGGAAATCAGGTTTGGCTTTATGAAAAAGGAATTATAACATGTTTTCTCTTCTGCACTTTGGACTTCAAGAAACTATCCATTATCAGGCATAGGACAATTTTTACACGAATGTAAAGGAGAGCAATACCATGTGGGGTTTTTTCACCTCAAATTTTCTTACTCACTTGGCAATTAACTTGCATGTTCTAACTTACTTGTAATTAGGGGTGATTTAAAAACATGCGCAGTGAGATATGATCTTTTAATTTGAAAATTCAGTTCAGACCCCTATTTAAATGAATGCTGTTACAGAGTTATGTACTGGCATTTCCAGTCACTCCACTGCCTTGTCTCATTCCTGAAAGATGTCTAATTCCTAAATATAGTGTGATACAGAAACATAACTCATGGAAGCAATTCCACTTAAATTGATAGATACGTTACGTTTACAATCGCCTAACATTCCTCAAGTGAGAAATTCCTCAAGTGAGAGCTAGACAATTTATGGGTAGTTACTTCAGTCTAAAATATCATTCAGTACTTCGTCCTTGAGTATCTGAGACAATATAAATAGTGGTAAAAGCCCAGTGACAGTAGACAGGGGCTGAAAGCAGACTGAGGTTGTTTTATTGTGGTTGGGTTTTCTGACTACATTTTGTTTTAATTTCCAGTGAAGATCATTTGTTCTATTTAAAGCTTATGGACACAGAACTTTTCATTTGTTTCTGTGCTCATTTTTAATGAGACTTTAGGGAGGTTTCCGACTAAAGATAACCAAGAACTCTGCTTCCTCTGCTGCTGCACCATTTTTTGCTGAATCAAACAGAACAGTTACCTTCAAAATATGCAAAAAAAAAAAAAAAAAAAGAAAAAAAAACTCTGCTCCTTGAGTTCTGTCCCCAGTCTTGGGCTACCCAGTAGATAAAAAATGCTGTAAAGAAACTGGAGTGAGCCTGATAGAACCAATTGAGTTCAGGCTGCAGCACATCATGCACAAGAAGCCAAGTGAACTGTTTCCTATCAACCCGGAGAAGAGAAAGCCTTACATATACCTAAATATCACCTTCTGCAATGGATCATTAGAGATGGACTCAAACTCCTCCCAGAGGCTTACACTGGTAGAACACAAAGAAGGGGTCACAAGTTGCAAGAGAAGAAACTCCAAGTGGGTATAAGGAAAATATTCTTCACAGTGAGAGTAGTTAAGCCTTGGAACAGGTTCCCAGACAGATTGTGGTATTTCCATCTTTGGACATTTTTGAAGCTCTACTGGACAAGGGCCTGAGAAATGCGATCTAGAAGCCAGACCTGCTTTCCTCAGAAGGTTTGTCCAGGTGGCCTACAGAGATCTCTTCTTACGTAATTATTCTAATTTGCTGAAAAAGTTCAAAGTGAAAGTTTTGTACAAAGTTTATAATATGAATAAATAAAACAATGAAAACCCGCTATTAAGTAAGACTAAATTCTATAAGTGTTTTTAAGTAGGTAAGAGAAAATCCTGAGAACGAGAAACAACTTTCATATTAAAAACTTATTTACTTCAATTTTGTTAGTTTATTTCAGCTTCATATTATTATTTTTACCTGAGTTCTGCCATCTTCATTTTAAATGAGTAGTAACATAGAGGCATGTGGTTGAAACAAATATTCAATAACTATAAAATACTAGACTAATGAAAAAAAGCAGAAGACACCAGTATTTTTGATATTTGGATACTGTTGGCCCTCTCTTTATCTCAGTTCTTGCAGACCTGAAAAATTTTATCAATGTCCCTCATTCTCCATCCTTCCTTCTATATCAAAAAAACCTTAATTCATCAATATTAAAAAAAGAAATTAACACAGTCCTGCCAAACCAGGCAGGCTCCTCCCCGCCCCCCCACCAATTATATTGAAGATAAAAAGAACGTCAAGGTTCTGGAAAATAAGTGTTCAGGAGAATTTGTCTTCACAGAGACTCAGTTTTCAGATATCTTCTAACACTTGGAGGTCAGACTAAAGTTTCTTTTAATTAAAATAAACAAAGTATCTCAGTATGACATTTTTTCTTTATGTCTTTGCCAGAATGTGGAACAAATCCAAATTGGTAATGCCTCATCTTTAGAAAACAAAACTGATTTCCAAATGCGCATGTAGCTGTTTTTGAGAGATTAGTGCAGGCAAGCTTCCTTCGAAATTTCAGAAGTTTTCCTACAGAAAATAAAAAGTAATATATTTTCTTGTTTTGACTAAGATCTCTAAATATATTTAGAATTTCACCATAAACACTATAACAGATAAGTGACACAAAGATATTCTGAATCAAAGCTGTCAAACTGTAACTTAAAATAAGCAGCCTTCTTGAACAATTCTAAATTGCACAATTTAAGTCAAAACAAGAAGAAACATCAATGACACTTCTCACTTCTTATTGCCTCATAATTGTACTCACTTTGAGAAAGAACAGCTAGCATTACGATTTTCTTAATATAAGGGAAAGTTTAAACTACATTTCTTTTGAGCTGACATCCGAAACAATGTGTCCTTTTGCTATCCATAGATTCTACAGGTCTTTGTGATGCAGATGAGCGAAACCACTACTTTCAACACTGTGTGACAAATATATCCAGGTACAAAATAGATAATTGTTAATAAAAATATTTTTACTACATTTTCTATAAGAATACACAGCAGAAAAAAACCCCACAAAACCAGAAGAGAGTAAACGGAAGTAGTTTATATATTATAGATGCTAATTCTTAGGATGAACATAGCACACGAGAAGAAACCAGAACCTGCAGCAATGGGAGCATTATTCCCAAGGCAATCAGATTTTTTGAAAGATCACAGGTGATTGCCATATAGGTTTATAAACAGCTGAGCTACTTCTTATTTGCATGAGACATCTGAAGAGAAAATATTTTCAAATGTTATTCTTAATAAATCAAGAAATCTAATACTGAAACATATTAGAACCGAAACCCCAACTAATTCAAAACAGTTAACATTTTCTACTTAATTTCTGATTGCATACAGAATACATAATCATAGTACTAATATTTGAAACATTTTAAGAGTAGCCTTGTTTAGTCGTTAGGCTAAAGCAATGCTTAATCATTAGCAAACTGTCAGAGTAGGATATTATTTATTTTCTCTGTTTTTGATAGAGTAATAGAATTAGTGCTGCTTCTTAAACATCAAGTTCACTCCACACAAAAACATTATTAAGAATATATATTTAAAATTAAAAGGAAAAGAAACAATGTAAGATGACTCAAGGATAGAAAAAAGTAATAAAGTTCAAGCAAATCACATGCTTATAATGGTTTGCAGAAGCTGGCACTTATGACTGAAGAAGCAAATTAAACAAACTAATGTCTGGTGTCTCTGAAACCACAGGCAAGATGACAATGTTACTGGACTTACAGAAAGAGAACTAGTGGCCCAACATCAAAGAAAACACACTTAAAAAGGGAAAAAAAAAATCAAAAAGGAAAAGAGAAAAGAGAGAAGAAAGTTGTATCCAATTTCCATCCATCCAAGAACAAACTGGAAAGATTTTAGAATCCTGAGCATTGCATTTCTGGTTTTAGTTTAAACAATGCCCAAGAATTTTTTTTTTCTGAGCATTCAAATCTCTAACTGAATTTTCTCAGGACTGTAAGAATGCACAACAAAGACCCTCAAAATGTTACTGAACTATTTCATTGATATTTTCCTGCTACTTTCTTTCCCCTGGCAATGCACACACAAAAACTGTTCCCTTAGTAAAATGACTCCAACAACAGAAATGCGTGTATTTGCAACTGCTTTTTCGTGCAAGAGAATGTTGACTCTGAAAGAAACAAATAATGAACGACATTTTGCTGGGAAAAACTGTGGTCTTTAGGAGAAGCAGGCAATTCTTATTGTCCCATGATGGAAAGGAAAATGGTATCATTAACCGTACAGTGAAACAAATTTCAGGCCCAGTTCAGAACTCCAGTAGCCAAGGAACCTCATGACTCTGCCGATATTTTGAAATTTATATTTTTGTCTAAAAAGAGGTAAAAAATTAGGGGAGTGGATAAAAACATGAATGTACTTCAGTTATTATCCGGTATTATCAGTAGCAACACAAACATCATTTCGAATACAAGCTTTATCACATTATACTGCTGAGAGACAATCTTGATTTCATTAAGAATGGTTTTATAAGTCAATTTTAGCACTAAAGATAAAGTCTTAGCTATTTGGAGATAATTGTATGCCTAACCACCATCGATTTTAATAGCGTTTAAGTGCTTTCAAGTACTTAAAAGTATATAAACCCTGAAATTAAGCCTACATAATGGAGGACATTAATATATAAAACAAGTCTTTTATCAGTTAACACTGAAATAAAGGAAAAGAAAACCCCTTCCTGTTTATTAGAGCACTGTATAGATGAACTATTCAACTGGAAAACATTTCCATACTCTAGCAAAACATTCCAAAGGGAAAAAAAGTAGCCAGTTTCTTGCTAGTTAATTTTGATACTCTGAGCTTTTATTGAGGATAATGAAGTCCATAGTACGTAACAATGAGACTTTTAACGCTTCACTTTCCAAACATACTCAAATTAGATAGATTTTTTTTCTGCAGTCAACATTAAACCCAGAAATATTTAAAATGAAGTGTATGAGTTAATCTGAAGCTATATGTGATAACGTCAGATAAGCAAAGAAATATCTGACAGAAAAAGAGGACACAGTCTCAAGCTGCACCAAGGAAAATATAGATTGGATATTAGGAAGAAGTTTTTTACAGAAGGAGTGATAAAGTACTAGAATGGTCTACCCGGGGAGGTGGTGGAGTCACCATCCCTGGATGTGTTTAAAAAGAGATTGGATGTGGCACTTGGTGCCATGGTTTAGTTGAGGTGTTAGGCCATGGGTTGGACTCGATGATCTTGAAGGTCTCTTCCAACCTAGTGATTCTGTGATCTATTAGATGAGAAAATAACAAGCATGATTTTTAAGTCTATTTAGCTTATTCTAATGAAGTTTCAAATTCACTGGCTCTTCATTTTCACTGTCAATTACCTTTCTGCTTTACAGGGGACTTTAGAGAGGAAAACAGGAGGTGTAGGGAGAAAGAAATTGAAATTATAAAGAGATAGATTTTTCTTCCACATAACGACTTGAGAAAGGCTTAGTGTCCAGCTGAAGATGTTTGTTTTCCTACAGTGCTAAACATAGGACTGTGCAACAGACGGAGGAATAACTTGCAGAATCACAGCTTAAACCAACAGATGGGTCAGACAATGAATGAGAAAGAAGTTGGCACTTGAAGAAATACTTCCCAACTCACTACAAGTTTGGATTTTGAGCAGTAAGTTTGATAAACAAGCATCACTATGCAGAAATTCTGCTTCCTCCAGCATGGGATTTTCTCCCTCACTAAAATCAGTACAAACTTCAGTAATGCAGACAGTAAACTGAGCAGGGAGAACGGCATATTGGAAAATCCACCTGTTTTGGAGTGGCATTCAATCTACATAATGAATGCAGAAGTCTTCAGCAGTCTTAAATATTTGCCTTTGCAAACTGTCAGATATGAGCATTCTTTGATTATGAAAATGGAGGAGGAAAAAAAAAAAACCAGTGCCAAAAGCACTACCTTACATGTTAAGACAAAAGTAATAAGGACAAGATTTAGGAATATCTCCACAGATATTAATAAGAGTCCCTAACTTAATGAAAATTATATGTGGGGATAAAATTTTCATTAGGTTTACCTCTACATGAAACTATATAGGGAATACTTTTCTAAGGCAATGAAGTCAGCTTATATTACAGCCAAAAAGAATTGGGCACTGATTTCTACGGCTATACAACAAAAGAGGCAACAGTAGCATTGCTATTTTAGCAGTCAAAAATAGAACCTTAGTATGCATTAAATTCTCAGAGGATTGTATATCTCCTGGATTCAGATGAGTCAGTATTTAGTAAATTAGAACATCAATCCACTTTTACAACAGTGAGACAAAGACTTGCCAGCTCTCCTCCAAGTAATACAACAAAAGCAGAAATAGCTTCTCCCTGGTTACTTGCAAGATCAACAACGTACCATTCTGCTACTGGTTTGGCAATGCTGTCAAAAATCACATCTTGTTTTGCCTCTTGATCAAAAATTTTCTGAAATCTGAAAATATTAAGCAAATAATAATTGCTTAGAATGTTAAAACACTACTTGATTCATACATTTTTGTTTGTGTTTGTAATAGTCAATGTTTACATCATTAGGCTTACATAACTTAGTACAATGTTTTCCCTGTAGTCCTAACCACAGCTTGCTGTTGTGCTATTGTACATAAATAGGCTGTACACAGAGCTGCTTTGACAAGATCTGTACAATAAAATCCTCTGATAAAATGATGTGGCTTAGAAAAAAATAAACCGTATTTTAAATCTATCAAGAGAATTAGTGTTTGTAACTGGCACCACACTGAATCCTGGATAAATAGATTACACTATAACCAAATACAGCACCCCACCAGTACAGCCAGGCTCACATTTTTTCAAGCTATTTCCTTCATTCTGCTGCACAATTACTATAGGTCACAATGAGATATTTAATTCAATGTTTTGTCACTTTCTATATAAAATATCTGCAGTTATTTTACAGAATCAGAATTCTTGCTTCTGGAAGGGACCATTTGCTCCAATCCCTCTGCTCAAAACAAGGTCACCCAGAACAGGGTTCTGACCAGTCACATTTTGAGTATTTCTACGTATGAAGGCTGCACAACCTCTCTGGACAACCTATTCCAGTATTCGACCACTTCACAGTGGGGTTTCCAGCACAGGAAGGACATCGAGCTGTTGGAGCAAGTCCAGAAGAGGCCACCAAGGCCTCTGATTAGAAGGATGGAGCACCTTTCCTTTGAAGAAAAGCTAAGAGAATTGGGATTGTTCAGCCTGGAAAAGAGAAGGCTTGGGGTGACATAATTGCAATCTTACAGTGCCTGAAGGGAGCCTATGAGAAAGAAGGAGCAGAACTTTTTACTAGGACACATAGTGACAATACTGGGGGGGATGGCTTAAAACTACTCTCAGTTTTAGAGTAGATATTAGGAAGAAATTATTTACTGTGAGAATATTGAAGCAGTGGAACAGGTTGCCCAGAGAAGCTGTGGATGCTCCACCCCTGGAAGTGTTTAAGGCCGGGCTGTATGGAGCTCTGAGAAACCTGGTCCAGTGGCGGAGGGGTTTGGAACTAGATGATCTTTAAGGTTCCTTCCAGCACAATCCGTTCTACGATTCTGTGATATTTCCTGTATTTCAGTTTGTGCCCATTAACCCTTGTCCTGCACATGGTCACCACTGAGAAGCATCTGCTTCCATCTTCTTTTATTTCCTCTTTCCTCAACAGGTGTTTATAGACATTGATAAGACGGCCTTGAGCCTTCTCTGAGGTGAACAGTCCCAGGTCTCTCAGCCTCTCCTCACATGTCAGACTCTCCAGTCCCTTAGTCATCTTTATGTCCTTTGCTGGAGCTCAGAACTGGACACAGAATTCCAGATGTGATCTCACCAGATCAACTTCCCTGATCTGCTGGCAGTGCTCTTTTTAATGCAGCCCAGAGGCTGTTGACCTTCTTTGCTACAAATGGCGTATTGCTGACCCATGTTCAACTTTTTGTCTACCACTATTCCAGGTCTGCAAATCTGCTTTCAGTCGTCCTTGAGCCTGCCCTGGTTATTCCTCAGCAGAAGCAGGACTTCATTTCATTGTATTCAAGTATTTCAAGTTTGTTTCAAGTCTTTCATTTTGTTGAACTTCATTAGATTCCTATTGATCCATTTCTTCAGTCTCTTGAGGTCAGCAGGAAGGGCTGGTGCATCCACCACCCCTCTCAGTTTCATACTGTCTGTGAACTTGCTGAAGCTACACTTGGTTCCATCACCTGGGTCACCAACGCTAAGCAGGACTGGACCCTTGTTTTGGCTACACCAGTGAGTGGCCTCCAGGTGGCCTGGCTGACAGCCCTCTGAGCCCCTGATGCAACTTTCTGAGCCCAGCAGCTCAAGTTGTTTTCAACAGCCCTCACTGTATCCTCATCTAAGCTTTCCTGATCCCATTCCTCACACAGCATTCCTGGGTCTCCTGACTGCTCCCACCCATTCTACTCCTCTTTGTAATATTGCCATTTAGTTAGGAGATGCTTCCTCATCCAGTCAAGCCTCCTGCTGCCTTCACATCATTTTCTGTTCATGTGGATGGACTGTTCTTGAGCTTGGAGAAGGTGATCCTTGAAAATCAGCCAGTTTTCCTGGACTTCTCTCCAGGACTGTGTCTCGGAGAATTCTTTCAAGTAGTTCCATGAAAGTCTGCATTCATGAAGTCCAGGGTTGCCATCCTACTTTTTGCCTTACTGCCTTCTCTCAGTATCCTGAATTTCACTATCTCTCGGCCACTGTAGTCAAAGCTACCTCCAGGCTTAATATCCCTCAACAGTTTGTCCATGTTTGCAAATATCTCGATTGGCTTAACTGTATGTTAGGAAGTTGTCATCCACACGTTCCAGCAGCCTCCTGTACTGCTGGTGCCCTGCTGTGCTGCCCCTCTATTTGGAACTTTATCCTCTCACAGAACTGCCCAGGGTGTGTAAAAAGGCCTTGAAGACACTGGGTGTGTAGAAAGGCATGGTGCTGACCCATGCAGCGAGTACAGTATCACAGACAAATTAAATACACAAAACATAAAAGCATCTATTCTATCCTGCTAATGCTTAATCAGTCAAGGAACTCAAACAATTATTCTTGCATTGTCTGAAGGATAATTCTCAAAATCCATCTCCACAGAGTTTTTAATAAATTATAAAGTCAGACAAAAATATCAGCATTCATTAAGTCAGGCTTGGGCATCTACAGCCTAAGATAGTGTTGCATGTGAATCTATTTGGAGAGGGCAGCTCCTCTCTTCCCAAGCAGGTTACCTTAGCTGATGTAAAATGACATCAGTCTCAGCTTCAGTTGCTTATGTGGAGCTCTTTTTTAATAGCATAGAGAAATAAATTACTTGCCGTTTACTATAAAAAATAAAGCATATCCAAATTGGAAAAAGACAGTCTCAACCTCATTATTTGAGGTGATTATATATCTAGCTTTATTCATCATCAGAATTTTAAAGTGTTGCCTCACTTTTCCATTAAAGTAATAAAAATGTTTGATATTGCTGTACTGATTTTAAGTTTCTAAAAAATATTTACATTCTACAACCAAAGATTTGTTTCTTTCAAAAAGTTCTTGTTTTCTTTACTTTGCTTTGGCTATGTCAGAAACACAGTTTCTAAGCAGAGTGTTTTACATCAAGACTTCTTTAGCTAGCCTATGACAACTCACTAGATCACAGGAGAACACACAGTCCTGCTTCAGTCTTCATATAGAAATTCAAAACAAGGTGTGAAAATTGAAGAACTGATAAACAAATCCTTGAGATGAGACTTAGAAATGCTTAATGACTTGCCATGGACAGACAATAGTATGACAATTTTATCTAGTGCTACCAAACCCATTGTGGTGAAGAGCATAGGCTGAAGTATTCCTTTTGTTAAGGGAGTTATATAAAAATAAACCCATCTGTACCATAATTTAATTTTAAAATGAGACTTTTCCTGATTCTATATATCTGTATCACTACACATAGTGTTGTCAATCACTAAAGGCAGAAGGTACAAAGATAAGGCTTCTACTCACTTGAACTTGTAGCTTTCTCGTTTATTATTGATGAACCCATCTGCTAAGTCACGTGGCACAGTAATCTCCAGACTGGGCAGAGGTTCCTCATCATCAACCGAATAACTCTAAGGATGGATGCAAATTCACAGAGTAGTTTCATCAATAGACCAGCATTATCTGTAGATATAACACTTACCTAAGCTTAGCACCTGTAATTATCTCAAGATAAAAGTTTTACAAATTGCACTGAATATGTAAGCAGATCTTCCTTAACTACTATACAACAAAACCAGCACATACCAGCATTATCCTGTCACCATGCAAACACTACAATAATATTTGAAACAAAAGCGTAGCCTCTTTGACATAGTTTGCTTACTAAACCACTTTAATATCTGTGATGTTACAAAAAACAAAGCACGGCCCCCAGTGCGAACCTCTCAAAAAAATCTGGAAGAATACATTAGGAAAGGCTACGACAAGACAAAGGCTGCAACGAGAATAGCTGGTTTAAAACGAGAAGGCAATTAAGAGACCTAAATGCACGGTTCCTGAGGAACACTTTAATTATCTTTATTATCCCTTGGGAGGGCAGCTGCGCACTGGGAGCAACACGTTCCCCTCCCTCGCTCAGAACACTGCTGAACTGCACAAACCCAGTGATGCGCGTCAAGTGTTTTCCTGCGGAACCTTTCTCTAACAACCAGGCTTGAAGTTCCTCAGCCACTCCCCCAGCAGTTACAGCCTGAACTCCTTTACTTTGTGTTGTTATGAACTTCATAAGGCTTCGGAGAGTAGGAACTTCTCACCGAACCACAACCCACTCACCAACCTCCCCGCCCCCACCAGCCTCCCGAGCCTCTTGAAGGGGAGGGGTCCCGCCCCGCTGCCCCCACCTGAGCGGGGAACGCGGGTCCCCGGGCAGCCCTTGGCTCTCCCCGGCATCCCCAGTGCACCCCCGGGGCACAGCTCCCGGCCTACCCCCGCCTGCTGCCGCCTGCCCAGCGGCTTCACCCGCGCGTACACCCGGATCNCGCCCGCCCCAGGTGTCCGCCCGCCCCAGGTGACCGCCTGCCTAGCCCGTCACGCCGGCTCCCCGCCAGCTGCGCGCCCCGCGGCCGGAGCTTCACGGCTGCGAGCGAAGGGAACTGGCACACACTGCCCAGCCCAGAGGTGCGGGGCGTGTGGAGCTCTCCAGGTATTCCCCGCCTGATGTTTTGTGCGGCACCTGTTTGTCCGCAGGGATCTCCCGGCTCAGCCCACCCGTGTAAGGCTCAAGAGAGGGTCTTTTGCCGTTATGCAGCTGAAACACCATGGAGGGAAATACCAAGATTACATGCAGTGAGGACATCGATTCCTTAATTCTAATATAAAAATGGTTGTGAAAAAAACCCCAAACCTGCTAGTGGAAAAAGAGAGTGTTGTCTTGCTGTGATAGCTAAACTTAGAGCGCAGTAATAGCAGAACCACGTTATTCTGTGAAGTGGTTACTGAAGAGTCGCACAAACAACATGGTAGTATTTTGGCCTTAGTTTTGGTGGGATGTAGTGGTAGGAATCAGATTACAGTGACTGCAAGCACACTAATTTAAATTAAGTGGAAAATCAGGGACTTGATTACAGAGGAGGATAGAAATTTCTCTAACTCAGGTATGGTAAAAGTATGTTGAACTTGTATTCCAAATACGAAAAATAGTAGGGAAAAGGGTTTGTCTCTCAGCTGAGCAAATAACTGTCTCAGAAAGTGTATGAGGCATAAGTAGTGAGCCTTCAGGGAATAAAATAGAAAAGGACCAATCACCATCTAAAGTCAACTGCAAAAAGTCAAAAGGGTAAAAATGAAAACAAATGGAAAATATTACTTGGTGATTAAATAGAGAGTGAAGGAAAAACAGGACATTGGAATGGGATAATGGAATAAATAGTAATTATCTTCTCAGCACTGCTCCAAAATAACAAAAAATGTTTGTCTCTTGTCAGTAGGGATGGGGATGTTGAAGGTGATGTTAGAAGCAGAAGTGACTAAAGGAAGGGAAACAACCGCAGCCAAGAAAGAAGCAGAACACACAGTGTTCAATGAATTTAGACTGAGAGATCAGGATTTGGGAGGGAAGCATAAATAATTTCAGTTCCAGAACTCTCAAAGAATTGCGATGTTCAGTTGAAGTTTCGGGAACTGAAATGTTGGTTTGTTTGGTTTGGAATTGAAATGTACAGGACAGTACAGTATTCTGTATTTCTACACAGAGAACTGCAAGTTTAATAGTCAACTGTGTTATTTAGCATCTTAGCTGGATTGTGAATTAGTCGGGCAGCGGACATTATCATATTGCGGTTAATTGTGAGGACAGCCATTTTGTGTCTGCCAGCGTTCAGTAGCTGGAGCATGGAGCTGGGTGAATGACACTATTGCTTCTGGGGCCAAGCCTGCCCTGCAAATGGTTTAGGTTCCTTTCTTCAACCTGAATCCTGAGCTGTAAACTCAGAGCCAGTGGCACAGTGAAGAGACAGTTTTATTACAGGATAGTCTGAATATGCCATGGCACAGAGAAGCCAATGAGCCAGCTTAGACTCAAGCTGCTTCCAGAATAAAAGCACAGGCTGAATTTCTGAAAGGGGAGAAGGAATCCTGGGCCGCCTGCAGAACAATCACCTGCATAGCAAGAGAAGAACAAAGATAACGGAAAGGACACAATTGTCTTCTAAAATACCCTTTCTATTACACAGCTGTCCTTGCAGAAATGCTGGATTGTGCTCCATAATATATTGCCTTCAAGTACGGCCTTTCAAGAAAAGCCTGAAGGTGACAGCTAACTAAAAATGTACATGACTAGAGATTATATCTTATGCTGGAGGCATGAAAAGTTTTAGTTTGCTTTAAATTTACTGTTTGAGATCTTCTTTCTATATTCCCTGGGAAATCACATTGTACTTGAGGAATTTTCAGCATTTACATTTATGTTAAACCTCAAAGATATGTCAGCTTTCTTCAGCTCCAGCAATTTGCAGGTGTACCACACAACACCAGCAACCTATAGACTTTAAATAATTATATAACTGTATGAGTTACAGGATCTGGCAATTCCGTGTTTTAAAAAGGTCAGCCATTGCATTCTGAAGTAATAAAGCACCACAACAAATCTTCTGCCTTTACATTTGTAGTTTTCTTCCAATTAGAAAAATAAAATGGGTCATAATATATACTGGACCTGGCAATTCAAGGACTTCTGCTCCATTATGTCACCTAGCAACTTACTCTGCTTCCAAATAAACAGCCTTGTAAGTTTTATAATAGCCCAAACTTTCAAGTCCTCTCTTTTTTTTCCCCCCAGACTTTTACTTTTCATAGACTTTACTTATTTTTGGCAACTATCATGCCATTTGGCTGAGATACTGATTAGAAGTTAGAACATTAAAATCTTTCCATAGATCAACTGGGCAGGATGAAGGGCCAAAACTCTTGCCAAAGCCTGAGTTTGTCTCATCATCCAGCTTCTGAAAACATTAATGCCAAATACGTATCTTCTACTTGACCAGGAACACTTCTTAAATGACCAGAAATTAAAGTCTGAAACGTGGCCTAAATTTAGGTACAATGTCTGTTGAGTTTGTTATGTGAGCGCTGCCAGAAATAGTACAACCTTTATAGTAAAAGAAGGTGTGGTAATACAGAAAATTAGGTTTCTGTATTTGAACGGAATGTGAAAAAGTTGGGGCAATATTTTTTTTTATATTTCAAGTATACCTATAACCCTTGCTTTCTTCTGCTTTGTATTCAGCATTAAAATGTTTAATGCTGTCATGTAGACAAAACTACCTTGTTCAGCTTTTAATAGTCCAGCCCTGTGAGAAGGACACAGATGTTTTCCTCTTTTAGGTTACTGTTACAATCTGTTTCTTAGGAAGAAGGGCTACATCTTCATGTATGTAAGAAAAACTTTTGCAAAGCACCTTAAAATGTCACTGTTCTCACATTCTTACCCAACACAGTTATATGTGCCCTAAAAGTGTGTATCTTGGTAGACTCAGTCAAACTGGAAAATCTGAAAACGTCCTCCTTAGGGCTTATGTGTATGCATATATATATATATATATATGTCTTTAATTGCTTGACTCTTTTAGAGTAAATAAAAATTCCATGGAGAAATTTAAGGACTCTTAGGACTCTGACTGCAACAGACAACAAATCTTTTTATAAAAGTTGGGCATTTTGTTTCGGGTTTGGGGGTGGGGGGGTTTAATCTTCCAAATGGTAAACTGGATCCTTTGTTGCAAAGTAGTGTGAGAAGTGTTAACAGGAGATGTAAACATAATTCTAATGCATTGCAAAAGTTATCTGCACAGTTTTCTCTACCTCCTTGCCACATTTATCTTTAGCATAATAGTTTTTCTCATTGTTATTTTATTATGAAACCTTCTAAAATCTGTTATTGATTTGTCTCTGACTAAGGGGAGATAAAATTCTAGGTGACCATGAGTAGAAAAGTCTGTGGGGTTTGGGCTTTTTTATCTGCAAATTGGTGAGAAACTTAGAATCTTATGTTTACTTCTGCTCAATGAATAATTTCTTTTATAGTCATTGTATAATTAGTTTGTGTATGCTTTTGTTTGACAAGGATTAAAATTCCATTGTCTTCAACAAAACAATATAAAGTTCAATTATTAAATACCATTGATTGATAATAAACCTTAAATTGAAGCCATGGATTAGAAGTTTTGTTGAGAACTGTGTAAATTTAGAGGTGTACCAAACAGCTCTTGCTAAGTTTAGGACAGCTGGCAATGCTGGAAAAAAGGAAAATAAATAGAAATAATGTGGGTAATATTAGCAGAATAGTCAGAGGCTAGGATTTTCCTATCGAGATGTTGCTGTAAAGAGAATTTAAAGAAAGAGAATTATACAATATTACAGATCTTTGCAGAGCTCTTTTGGAGAATGAAAACTAGCATCACGGAAGGCAGGGAAAGGTATGTTTGAAGTGTAAAATGAAGTTGATACTACCGATAGATCATAGACAGAAACCTATCTGCAAGCTGGTCATGAGTAAGGTGTTAGAGTATAGACAGGGACCTTAAAGACAAACCAAGTAATGTAGTAAAGACAGGAGAGTTGCTGGAGGAGGCACAGCTGCTGACAGCATAATCAGAGTGACAACTGAAAGGATGATATTAAGCAACAACACTCTGAGAGTCTGCGTGTGGGATTGGGTGAGAGGGGAGGGTAGAGAAGCTATCATTTGTTGAGGACTGATGTGGGGAAAATACAACAATGTATTGGTGACTACAGCCATAGAGTAAAATTAAATTTTGTATCTCAAAAAGGTAAGGATAAAAGTCATGACCGCGGTTTCACAATCATTGTTAAGTGAAAATAGAAGGCATGATTCAGGGAGCTATATTGGAGGAGTCTGTAGAATATAAGTATAAAGGAGAACTCCAGCCAGTAAAAATAAAGTTCATGGTTTAGGTAATGTAAAAATGAAAAGGAGAAAGTAAAATGAAGTGTTACTTTGGAGGCAAAGGGAAACAGAGGTAGCAAACCTCTTGAGGGCTTTTTGCTCAGCCTCTTTATCTGGATGGAATAGATGGAAGTGTGGAGCTAGTATGAGGAAAGTGAATAGACACAGAAGAGTAATTAAGAAAAATACAGGAGAATAGTTGCTCTCATAAGAAGATGGATTAGGATGGGGTGACCAGTACTTGAGTGGGTCAGCAGATGAGAAATGTTTTTACAGCATGATGAAGGGAGTTGTACAAGAAAAGATAGTCATCTGTAAGGAAGCAAAAGTTTGCATCATAATCTAAGTAGCATAGCATACCTAAAACTGAGGGAAATTATACTACCCAGGTTCACTGATCTCAGGAGACTGCCATAAGGAGCATTCTTAAATACCTGCACAGGCTCACAAGTGCTTCAGCTTGGATGTAATAATATGCTCCAGCCAGGTGTGCCAGACATTAACATGTTTAGAGTTGGTACCTGCCTTTTCCTTCAAGGACAAAATTAAGCCTTGGAATAATTAAACATTATGTCCAATTTTGCAAGCACAACATGCATGGTTGTGAGAAAATGGTTTCTTAAGTAGTGAGGCACTAAATGCCTAAAAATACCAAAACCAACTTTCCCACTAAAGTTTTACATGTATTTGTGCCTTGTTGTAAACAGGACAACACTGGTTTTCCGCACACAATTCTGTGAATTAAGAAATTGAGATGTACTCTTGAACTGTTTGAAATCAAATAGAATAGCCTTCATATAAGCACATTGCAACAGTATTTTAAATCCTCCTTTTTCTAGATATTTTCTGGTAATGAGAGGAAAAAAGAGGACTAGGGTTTGTTTTGTTTTGTTTTGTTTTGTTTTGTTTTAAATATTCAGTTTCTAGTTTAAAATAAACCAACTACTATTGCTTATTCAATTAGAATTGCAAATTCAGCCTGGTCTAGTGGAATTTGTCCCTGACCAGGGCAGGGAGGTGGGAACTGGATGATCTTTAAAGTCCCTGCCAACCCATCCATTCTATGATTCTATGTCTCAAATGCCAGATCCTTTTATGGCTGCGTGATTTTGCCACATGTTGATGTTGTTCATTTGCAGTTGAGAAATCTCATAAACGGGCAAGGGTTGATATCCAGGGATTGCAGACATCAGTTATTTGCTGATGAGAAGAGGCAGACTTCTTGTCTGAGTAACTATATTAAAGTACAAAATGTTCATTTACCCAGTGTTGATCTATCTCCAGCTTGGCCATAGATTGTATATTTAGTTGTTTAGACTTCCCTAGAATCTTTCACTTAAGAATCCCCAGGAATGTAATGAACTAGTGAGTTGCAATTCTCTTGCATTTGGAATTAAATCCTCATCAAATTAAAGCTGTGTCTCAGACCCTAATATGACAAGCACAAGTGACAATATGCATGTTACCCATTTTTCACATACGACTGAAGAGCACAGAGGAAATGTAAACCAGCCAAAGGAGAAAATAGAATAAATCCCCTTTCCGAAGTTAGTAACTGTACTGCACTTCATGTCCATTATTTCTTCTCCAAACTAAAGTATTTTTGTAAGCATTGTAAAGAGTTTTAATCTTTCACAGGTTGTTTATAACCAAGATGGTGAGTTATAAATTCACATATTTAAATTCCATATACTGTGGATCCTTGATTCAGAAAGTAAGCTTCCTAAAGGTCTTGGTGGTAATTTGACAGAAAAAGATATGCCAGCAACAATTTTCTAGATTAAGTCATTATTAAGCTAATAGTATATCTTTTGCTGGAGAACTGTTGACAAAATCAGGACCTATTCTTCTCAAGTTCGCATTATTCTGTGACCCATGGGAGAGCTCAGTGGTTTGTACACACTCCAGTCAGAATTTTCCAGAGGTAATAAACATGAAGTACTAGATACGATATTTGAAAACACAGGTCAATATGTATATCAGATTGTCGACATGAATAATGAGTTTCAGGCAGTAAATAAATTCATTATATTATTTGTAGTTTCCATTGAATGGCTTATCGGAAAAGTCGCATAAGTAAAACATGCAGTCTGGTGCAAATCACGAGTTACAGAAGGATGAAACATTTTACCTTTGGAGGGTGGTAGTGTTATTTTGGCTCACATTTAATAGTTTAAGAACAGAGATTAATTTAATCCAGAAGAGCAGTTTAAGTATGCTAATTTTTATCTGCTTTTGTTATTAGCTATCGACTGGTTTGAATTCTTGTTTTACAGTTTTGATATATTTGCATGCATTCATAGGGCTTGCCTAGGCCCCAGTGTATGCCAGAGCAGCTCCAGAATTTTCATCCCACATTGCTGAAGTGAACATGGTTTGGTCATAGGCCAAATGATGGCTGCAGAAGGAAAATGGTAAGAAGGATTGTATAACATCTCAGAAAATAGCTAGGCTGTGTGATAAGTAGTTCTTTAGATTATGTATTGGAGTTTCAGAATAGTGCTGAGTAAAACCGAATCATGTTGGATCAAGAGACATAGAAATAATTGTTTTGCATCACAATTGTTAACCAATTTGTACAGTTACTGAAATATCTTTCTTAGCCTTTTAAAGTCTCCAGATGCCAAGTGTGTATCATGATTTTCTTGTGCCGGTCATAAAATTACTTAATGAATATTGGCTTGCAGGATTATTATCCTTCCAGCTAATTCCCAATCCACCTCAACTTGCCTTTTCCTGGGCTTCTTGCCACATTCCAGTTTTCCCTATGCTGTTGATGTTATGTAGGACTGAAATGTGGAATTATCTACAGTTCATAAAAGAATCAAGTACCTTAGGCTGTTGTGTTCATCTATTATTAATGGACAGTAAATGCAAACCTGAGCTAACAAAAGGCAAGGGATAAACACATTTAAATCAGATCAGTTCCCAGAGAAATAATTTCAAAACTTGTCAAACAATTCTTGAAACATGTAAGAATAATGATTTCCCATGCATTCATTGTATATATTCTGGCACTGTAACTTTTCCTTTATACAATATTTTTATAAAACTTGAATAGTAATTTCCATTGGAAGACCTCAAAGAGATTTACAGGCATTAACAAAATCTGACTTGTAACACTAGTGTGAAGAAAGGAAGCTGGTTTAGCTATTTCTTGTAAAAAATATATCTTTGCCACAGTTAGCTGCTTTGTGCTCTTCTGCCAGCACTAAGGTTCACAAAATACTTCATTCACCAAATTCTAATCACTCTTCTGCATTTGGATTCCTTTTACACTCCCTAATTTCTGGGGATGCTCATGGCTAACCTCTCAGATAAGTTAATTATCCTCAGAGGGCTTGGTTCTATTCACTCGCTTGTGATCCCCGCTGCTGCTTCCAAACATTACTGCACTCCAATGGTCCTGTGCTTCTGGAATGACTTCAGAGGGCTACTATGGCTGGTTGTAATATAGAGCTGTTTTTGTCATGTTTCAGAGATGGGGAGGAAGTAGAAGTGTTTTCATTCAGTTTTCTCAAGGAAGCCAGGCATTGATGTCAGTCCTTTGCTGGTAACCTTGTGGTTGCGATTCACTGCTCAACAGTTCCCAAACAACCCAATCTCTTCCTGCAGGTTCACAGGCCCTTCCATACCTTCCATACTTTCCCGCCCTCAATTTATTTTTCAAATTATTTAAGCTGGTATAATTTTTATCTAACCATATGTTTAAGGCTTTAGAAAGTGTCTCTTCCTCCAAACATACACTATTATTGTAATATCATAACATTATAACTTTATATATAACATGATACTGCGTGATTTTATATGTCAGCTAGAGACTATTGAGTATTCAGAAGCCTGGAGAATTTCTCTTATGAGCAAATTGTGTTTTCATGTCTTGACAAACTGGATTAAGGGCAATTAAATTGTTCTACCTTCCTGGATCTGTCAAATTAATGGCGGGGGGAGGACGGTGGGAGGAGAAGGAACAAAACTTTGAGGTTTTAAATAATTACTGTACCTAACTGGAGCAAGAATATTATAGTAACAACTTTTATGACATGAATGCTGTGAAATGAACAAAAAATTATAAAAATATTTGTTTAAGCCTGTCACCTTTCTGTCTATATTTGAAATGATCGAAGGAAATGACAAATCAAAAGTACAATATCCTTTTCTTGTGAAACTGGTTAACAAATTTTATCTTAACTGGTTAATCACTGATAATTTCACCAATGGTGTGTCTTCTTCTGTAAATAGTTATATCAGAACAAAATGGACTAATTTAGGGCACATTTGGTGGTATGTTGTACCTTGGTCTTAGAATATGCTGAATATCTCAACTTTGTTTATTTCAAGCTGCTTTGGGATCCTAAGGACCACACTCTGGGATTTGAGAGACAGTGTGTTTAGACATATGAGCGTTGTTATTCTGGTTTATTTTTCAGAATTTCCAACTTATTTCCAGCTCATTGGGTTTTTGTGAGGTGTTTTTGTCTGTTTGTTTGTTTTTGTTTTTTTTTTGTATTTAAGCACAATATCCATCCCATTACATAATGTAACACCCATCCACCCACCCACAGACACACACACCCACCCAGCTTCATCGCTTTACTTCAGACACAAAATCCTGGTGGTGTGGGTTATTGAATATCTTGAACCATGTGTAAATCAGCAGTGACTAAGACCCTGGAGAAGTTGGTATGCTTAGTGTAAGTTTGTAAAGCTGTTTTTTCTTGCCTATCTTCATCAGAAGACTGATTATACTTCTGTCATATTTCACTGTCCCCCCAAGATCAGTCTAAAACCTGATTCCTCAAATGAGTATTCTGTCTTCAAACTTCCATTCATTTATAACACTAGGTTTTATTCTGTCTAGAAAGAAAAAATGTAATCTGGACTTCAGTGACTTTCTGTTTAATCCTGTAAGTTGACTCGTTTCTATAGACTACTGTGCAGGTGATAGAAACAGTATTCACTATAAATGTGTCACATGAGAATGACTTCTTAGTTGTGGTATTTAATAGGTACAAAGGAGAAAGGATACCTATGTGTCATGATTTCATTTTGTTCTGTTTGCTTGTTTCATCTCTTATATTATAAAACATTAGGAAATATTTCTTAGCATTATCGGTCAAGATCCTGTGCTCTTATCCTATAGAAAAGCGGTCTTAATTTCTTCTTCTGCAGGTGGGGTAGCACACAAGGTCACTTTTGGCTGGTGTGGTAATAAAATTTGGGGCTTAAGCATAGGAATCTCTACAGTTTGTAAAAATTCCAACAACATTTGTGCCAAGACTATTTGCCTATGTCCGTAATACTGTACCATGTTTCAGAAGCAGAGCTCAAGAACTTATGTTTTCCTGCCTGAGAAGACACATGAACATGTCATGGCTAAACTGCATTACTTCTTGAAATGGCAGCTTCACAAGAGGAGAGCAGTACAGTATCATGACAGCAGTGGGGTAAAATTGTACTCATGGGACTTTGTGGATTATGTTGGTATCCCAAAAATTCAGTAGGATTACGTGGGCAAAAGTTTTGGAACTGTTGGGAATTTTTTTCTTTAATTAACAAATAATACAGAAAGAATAACAGTAAAGAGCATAAGCATTGGTGAACCAAAACACATAAAACTGTACAAGCATCAAAATTGCAGCACCAGCTCCAACTGTGTGCTTGCATTTTTAGGCACTTGCTTCATCACTGAGCTTGCATCAGACTCACATCAACTGTGGCAAGAGCTGCAAGGAGAGAGTTCTCTTGAGATAAATGTCTTGAACTGAAATGCAGGCAGCTGAATCACATCCCACGTTCTGCCACAGCTGTTATACATGGGTAGTGGCTAAACATATCCATATCATAATATGTTTGCTATTTATCATTTTTCAGCATTTGATTTTCCAACCTTGGCAATCTTTCAATGTTATTAAAAATGTGATGTAACTAGCTGTAGATTATACTCTTTTAAGGTTTACTGGTTCAACTCTGTTGGCCACTGATGTACTTTTGCATTCATGCCCACAAAAGAGATTTTCTGAGTTGTTTTAAACCATTGTAGGAAGTGACTCAGGATAATTGCCAGTCTAATAGGCTCTCTTGGCTTCCTGGCGTCTTTTAAAAATAAATGTTTTGCAAGAAAAGAGAATGTCTAGGAAAGAAAAGGAAAAAAATTATACCAGTCAAGACACTTAAATTTGATACATTCCACAGAATTGAACTCTCCTTCCTACCTAGGCTCCCCTGTAACACATGATGATTGCTGTTAATATGGTATATCATTGCTGGCATTTCTGTCTGCATCATTGTCTACTGAGTGCATATATTTTTCTCTGGCTTCTTTGAAGCTTCTCCACTTTAACAGTCATCACTACATTATGTGAGTAAAAGAAGCCAAGAAACTGTTGTCCCACAAAGCCCTCAAAGGACCCTGGTTAGCCTGAATTCACTATATAGTTTTTGGTGGAAAACAAAATGGATCTAAGAGAGCGCTGGGAATAGCTAGTCAGGCTGTGATATATTACAAAATGTTGTTTAATTCCGATATTATATATCTGCAGAACAATTTTAGTTACCAACTTTCCAAATAGTCTTGCCTACTCAATTCTCTTTGGTCTAATTGACTGCTGCAAAGGAGTCAGAGCCTAGCCACAACTCTCTGTGTGGGACAAAGCTCACTCTTTCCTGCTTCCTCTTCTGCCAGTGGTGGAAGCAGGGTGTTCTCAGCTAGTGCTGCCTTCTGTCTACTCTCATGTGAGAATACTGTCCATCTAAGTTGCTGCTTTAGTTTGAGAAGTCCAGTCTGTGCCTCAGGCTCTGAGTTCAGTCACAATGTACTGCAGAGATGATGGCTTTGTAAGTCTTACTCTACTTAACACTGCATTACTTTTAATTTGAAATATTCCTTCTGTTGTGTGAGACTTATTTTCCACTGATTCTTTGTATTGACTCTGATACTGGAGGAAACTGAATCTAAAATGCTGTCAGTTCAGTGCTATACATTGATTATGATACTCAGACACTTCCCATGCTCTGCACGATCCTGTGTGGCTAAAGGGACATCTCAGGTACACACTGTACAGCTCCAGAAAGTGCTTTCTTCCCCCTTTCCTGATTAGAGTATGATCCCTTATGCAGTTCAGAGGTAGCTGTGGCAGTGACTTAGAACAATCCTTCTTGCTGGCACGTTTATCTGCAACACATCACCAGCTTTCCTTCCAATCACTTTAACTGTTTACTAACCCTTGGCAAGCCATGGTGGTGCTTCAGGCCTTGGAAATGAAGACATCTACGAGACCCGTAGGTGGCTTCCCTCTGGTCAGTGCAATGGACAATTAAATCCGGGGGGCAATAGTACACAGTGAATAGAATTCCATCATTCAAAATGAAAGGAAAATCGGGTGGATTTGAAAACTAGGGCCAAGGCAGTGTGCATCTGAGGACAGAGCTAGAGCTCTCTGCATGCTTTGGTGTGTGCTATTCTTTGAACGTATGCCATAACTTTGCATTTCCTGACTTCAGTGGGTTGGAAAAAAACCTGGCAGGTTCCCAAACTGAAATATATGCAGAAATAACATACATAGCAATAGCAATACCAGTGCAAGGGAAAAAAACCCAGTATCTGAAATAACCTCATGCTAAAGTGTGTAAACTGATCAACTATGGGGTTCAAGAAAGAATTTCTCTTCTCTCTTTAACCGCTCATCCTTATGTAATATTCCAGCCCACAACTGGCTGGATGTAGTGTGTTTTCCATTCTTCATGCTCTGAATCATCAGGTATCTAACCACTGCTTGAGGCAGTGTACTAGGCTAGTGAGCTGAATGGCCTGTTCCACTATGGCAGCAAGAATAGTATTTTAAGAAGGTTTCATTTCCTTTGGTTTATTATTTTGTTACGTAGCACTAAGAGAGCGACAACTGGACTTCTATAGTTGCTCATGTGAAGGTGCACTGGACTGGTTTGGATCTGAGGAGCACATGCTGTCTTGTTTTGTCAGTCATGTGCAAGTGCTGCAGAGGGTCTCACTTGATTCTCTGTATTTTCTCTGTGTTTTAGGGCTGAGTAACGCCTATGCTTCTGTTGGTCCAGTGCCCAAAGTTGATTCTCCTCACCCTCCAAAAGTGCCTGTCTCTAGTGTCTTTCGGGAGAATTACTGTTTTAAATAAATTCTGTTTAAAATGAAATAATTTTTGCTCTTGCATGCACATTCCCAATCTAATGGAGAGGGTTCTCAAGTATAGGAAACAGGAGTACAGATTGCCCATGGAGGATTTTCTTTGTGCTCTTCATATCATGGTGTTCTGTTCCAGAAGGGGCTTCTGTGGCATCTTGTGGGATTGACTCCTGCGGGATTCAGCACATAGGTTATGAGTATACAACCATACAACTGGCTATTCTACCTTTCATTTTCATATAGAAATGCAACAGGTTCATAGAGGTACCATCTTAGTCCATGGTAGCTGGAAAGTTATAGCATTTCTGGTGGGATGAATATTTTTACCTTAACAACTACATGGTAAGGGGCATGTCCCTTCAGGACAGATATGAAATGTGCTACTAGACACAGGTTAACTGTCACTGTCCGTGTCATGTATGGGTAAACAAAGCATTTCAATCTCGTGGCATTTAAATCCTGCTGCAAAATCTTTCTAAATAAAGAAATATGATTTGTTCTTGGCTCCCACAGTAAGACAGGCTGAGGTTATTCATGCTTTACTTCTGTGTGATGGTCAGGATTTCCACATTCCTCCTATTCCACCCTCCAGGGAGAAGATGCAATATAATCTTATAAGCTAAACAGAAGAAATAGGAGTCATGGATCGCCATCCAATATTTAGCAAACACCAGGAGCCTTGCCTGTGCTTTAGAGGAGCTGAGTCAATGAAATCTGGCTGGATGTGGAACTCCCCACAAGGAAGAGCTCTGGTATCCTACAGAAAAGCCCTGAATCACTCTGCCCTTCAGAGTTCCTGCTGGATACCCACGGGACAAACTGCCAACAGGCAGCAATGTAACTCCAGGGTCGATCTTTAATGAGATTAGCATGCAGCATAGCAAGGCGGGGACTCGTGCCTTGAGTGATCCTTGTTGATGCTAAGTAGACAAGTGGCAAATCCCATAGCCAGAGGGAACAACAACACCACTTGTTCAATGCTTGGATTGCACTGTCAAAACTGCGTTCGTTTTATTATTTTTCTTTTTATATATAAAAACATTTTACTTCCTTTGCTTGACTGAATACTGCTTTGGAACTGGGATAATTTTCTTGTTCCTCCATCTGCCAGATTCTTAGATCCATCTTGTAAGTATAAAAGTGGAAATCTCTTCAAAGAGATACCATTTTATTCTGGAATGTGTCTCAAAGCTTTTGGTCATAGTGATGATATTACAGTGCATGAGGAAAGCTGCCATTAGAAAGTTATCAGAGAAAATTTGATTTTAAACCTTTTGAAGTTGATCAGATGATTTTTATTGATTTCAAAGAGCCCTGGCTCTTGCCCAAAGGTGATAATGGTAGAGCAGGAAAGAGAAAGCATATATATATATATATATATGAAAAAAACTAATCCACACAGGCCCAAATGGTAAATTTGCTCTGCAAGTAAGTTGCACAGAAAAGAACCTTGGCACATTTAGAAATAGTAGTTGCCTCTCCAAAAGTGGTACCAAGACATATACTTGTTATAACTGCTTACAAATGGAAATGATGGGGTATAAAAAAAAAACCAACCCAGTTGCTTATAATAGCAGCATATTTGTACACTCCTGCAGAAAACGTTGAATAAATTTTGAACTTCTTAAAAAGGTTTGTCTGTAATCAAGCAAAGCTCACTCAAGGACTCTTACCATATATCACTTCACCTTCAGATCTGTTTCATCTCTTAGATGGAACTACTGATACTTACAGGCTTACAGCCAAGCTCAGCTTCTAAATACAAAACAAAGAGGTCTTATCAGTCCAAATTTATCATCACTTGCCTCAGCAGGATTATACCAAGAGAGCATTTCACTCTTCAAGTACTGATTAACGTTAATGCTAATACCGTTTCGGTTTTTGCTCTAACATCTCTTCTCTTCCACGTAACACCTAAGTGGCTTTCACAGCAGGTGAAAAGTGTCAATACTGTACAGTAGCAAAGGAATAATAGAAGGATGCAAATAGGCAGAGCATAACAGAGATCAAAGACTAAATGAATTTTCTGAGCTGGTATTTATCTGAGATGACACACTTCTAGAGAAGATATTTTGAAGTTAGGAGGGAAGATGGCCAAAATGGCCCACATGCTTGAGAAAACAATCCAGCTGGAAGGAGTTAGTGCCAAACTGAAAGAGGATGTGGACAAAATGCTTGGAAGGCCTGTTTCAGTCCTGTTTTAGTTAAATCCAGTCAAAGCCTGGACACAGCAGAGGGCTGTGGGCTTGGAGAGTGTCTGTGAGAGACCTCTATGTCGCGCTTGATTCAAACCCTGTTTAAGCACAGCTGAGAGACTGGAAAACCACTTTCCAAATGGGGACTTACATGACAGATAGTTACATCCTGGGTGTGGATATAATATACCATGGATGGAAAAGTACAGGGATTGTCTTTTGCCAGGGACTTATACAACCATGTCTGTAGTTCCCCACTGTTTCCTCCCTGAACCCCTTGGTGGGGTTTTCTATCCAAGAGTACAAAAATTACAAATCCCCCCCAAACCGCAGTTTTAAATCTACCTAGAGAAACTTTTAGATTGTTCATTCCATAAATATCTCTTGCAGGCTGTCTGACGTCAGAGGATTTGGAGAGAGAGGCTGGTCTGAAAGTGAAAACAGCAGCAGTTCCAGTCTCACTCTAACAGCAGTGCCAGCGAGAGGAGCAGTCCAGGCATTTCTCTGTGTGGATTACGGGACTGCAGAACAGGGAGGATCCGCGCAGAGACACGGCTACTACAATGTAAGTGCAGCTGCTGCAGCAAAGCTTCTCATGTTTTTGCTTGTTTTCAAGAACAAATCCCTGCAAGTACTCATTGTCTTTCTTTCTTCTTTTTTTCTTTTTCTCCTCTGAAATATACTGAAGCCAGCTTGGCAGCACACACGATTCAGGTTTAGCTTGATTGCTTCTCCCAAAGGTATGCAGAGGGGCTGACAGTGCAGGCTTTTGCACTCTTCTGTATGTGGATAGGGGTGACAGGGGATGAGGGAGGTCTGAGGAGAGTGAGGAGGGGAAGGTCATACCTTCATAAGACCACAAAATTAGCTGAAATTCAGCTAGTTCATGTTCTGGTAGCAGGAAAGGAAAATCTCAAATAAGCCTTAGGCAAAAATCAACTTCCTTAGGCAACTCCACAACATAGGATTTCTTTTTTAACTCTTTAATCCCTTGTCATATTGTGCAGCAAGCAGTTCCTCTTTCCTTATGAGGATGACAGGCAATTCTCTGGCCCCTGACAATGAAGTCATGTCCCGTTCTGCCAGGCTACTGGTGATAAAAAGTACTAACACAAGTAAGGGGAGTCACTTGGCTAAATCTGACAAATTTAGCACCTTGAGCCTGTACTTGCTTGATACTAAAGGCTCTCCAAAGAACCCTCTGCTTCTGCAGGGAAGAGGTGTCTCTCACGTGTAAAACCTAGATGTAACAGAGTCATACATGAACAAGTCAGCTACTACAAGGAGAATCTCCCTACGAAAAACTTGCACAGATCCTGATACAGATACATGGTCCAAGTCTAAACTAAAACTAGTGATTCTTAGTAATTTTTTTTTATACCCCTGCAGTCCAGAGATTCCCAAGCCTACTCCATAAAAGATGATGTTTTCAGTGGGGCACACACCCGTATCTATTTGCAATTAAAATTCAGTTCTGCATTTAATTAACCTTACCTCCTCAACCTCACACCTGTATGTCTATTCATTCCCCAAGTGGAGAAGGGAGCAGTTTTGGGGGCAGCTGTGTAGGCAGCTGTCCTCTTCAATGGCATCCTCTCTAATGAGGCCCATGACAGAAGCATCTTGCTTCCCCAGGAACAGTTTGAGGCCTCCCGTATGAAGATGACACACTTTGCAAGCACTTGTAACTGTAGAAAGCTCTTGGCCAGCAGGAGCGATGTTGGCCTGTGCAGTTGCTGGAAGGAGAGACGATGCCCTTGAGCATAAACACAAAGCTGGGCTGAGGAGCAGAAGCCATGTGAATTGCACAATACGATGCCCCATGCTGTTAGCAATCGGCTTCGGCCAACAAGCAGTCACAATAAAGGCTGCTGCGAGTCAGCTTTCCCTGCATCGCGCTGTTTTGATAACGGAAAAAGTCCGCAAATACTTTTCCTCTTGAGGGTGGCAGAGTGGGTTATTGGGGCAGGGAGGAGGAAATAAAGGAGGAAAATTGAGGACTGGGAGGAGGGAGTGTTACCAGGATCTCCACTGCAATAATGGAATTGAGCAAGTGTAGTTAGCTGTGCTGAAAACAACTGCAGGTTGATGTAACCACCACGCTGGCTAATGTAACGGGGATGGCCTTTACTGGGCAGATGGTCAAGGTCTAATCCCCACTAAGGAATGCCATGCTATGCCATGCTATGCAAATCATGAGCTGGAGAATAAGCAACTGTACTGATGTGTGTGTAAGGGAGTATGAGTTCTCAAAAGCAGATCCTGCAGGGATGTACTTTGGAAGTGAAGTCTTCAGACTTGGAAGGAATCATATTGAGATCTAAGCTACTTTGCTGTGACATATCAGAATTTTTTCCTCTACTGCATCTATTTCTTACTAGATTTTGTTCCCAGTGGGCCTAGCAGCTCCTTTTCCAAGAAGCTGGTTTTTTTCTTAACAACAGCCTAATCACATTGGCTGGCAATGTAAAAAAAAAAAAAATTCTTAAGGAATGTAGTAACTTGTTAGAAACCTTTATGCCCCAATAAAAAATTGAGAGTTGTCACAGTCAAGGCAAGTGTCGGGGAGCCACAAACACTTTTTACCTGGTTCAACAGTTAGTCTCTCCAATGTACTTTAGGCTATACAGGACTAATATATTCAGAACTGCTGAAAGCTGAGAGGGTGAGAAGAGGAACTAAGGAGGAGATTATTGCATATTTGGGGTGTTTTAATCCGACTGCTACCCGTCTGTCTCATTATTCCTCTCTCTTTCCTTCAGCTGAGCAATACAACCTGCAGGGGTTTGCAAGTCTGGAAATTCCCTGTGGGCTGTCAGTTGCGGTTCAATGGGAAAGCTGCACACTGAGTGGAAGGCTGGGAGGAAAAAATGGGAAGGGAGATATTGATCTGACAGGACATAAGTTTAGTTCCAATGAGAATGCATGGGTTTTAGCATCCTTGAATTTAGATGAGGTTATACCAGCCAGGAAATTGCTAGTTCATCTATGAATGGACTTACCCTGGAAACAAGATAAAAAAACACAATATGGACAAGAAAGACATCTTCTAAATTTTGTGTTGTGGAACAGAAAGCTATTGCCTGTTGGAGCTTATGACAGTCAGTGTAACCCTGAGGTTTTAAAAGTCTATATTATGTGTTATGAAGTGAGGTCTCATGGTTTCACAGAGCTGAGTAAGCAAATTCCCTGGATATCCTAGTGGCTTTACCACACTGTATCACTTTGCTGCTATCACTGCTGTTTGTTTTAGTTGTGCTTCTTATGTGTAGTTCATCTTGAAAATCAGTCACAAAAATCTTTCTTAACAAGTCCAGACATGGGGTGAACTTACTGTACTTCATTGACAGCTAGGCTTATCAAGAGTTGAATAGCATCTTGAAGGGATCTCCAAAACCATTTGGGTTTGCTCCATCTGCCTTAGTCGATATAGAATTCCCTCAAGGTCCAATGGTATCCGAGAAACCCATCTAGTCCCTCCAGGCCAGCCGTCTGACTTAGAGATTGAGCAATCAGGGGACACTATTTCCTGACACTTAGGGGAAGGATGTGTGGGAGGCTTGGCCTTCAGCACATTAGTTGCTGTGAATTTTCAAACCTGGGTCAGTCCTATGGAGAGCTGAACCTCTCTCCCTTCCCTGCCTTTGCAACCCCCAGGCAAGCACAGCATGTACCTAAATTAAAAGAAAGCTGACTGCTCTTATTTTCATTGGATGAAAGAGTTTATCTGTATTTTCTCATGCTTTTTGGTTTGTTGATTATTGACAGTGGTGTCTCATGTGGCTTTTCCATTTGCTGGTTGTAATCCCAAATATCACATTCCTTTGACCTCGGGCATGTGCAGAAAACTGCTAGTTTTCAGTATGCATACTAATATACAGTAGGTCTGAAGATTTTCTCACATTTCTGCTATTCAACTTTACAGCGACGTTACTTCTGTTTGGCACAAGACTGTGTCATTATTAGGCCAAGGACTTGTTATCTTCTGACCTGGGTGACCTGAGACACAGAGAGTGCAAGTCAGCTCTCATCTAATGAAAGTTTTCTGTAGCTCTGTATTGTTCAAGAGACTTACTCCATGCTCCAGTTCTAAGTCCAAGTAACATCAGCATTTGGTACAGAGAAACTGAGGCCCAAGTTGTGCAAAGTAACCTGTAATTTTGGCTCTTTATTTTTAGTGTCCTTTAAGACACCAAGACACTCAAAAATTGAGGCGGCCAAAATTATAAGCTGTTTTTGAAATGCTGGCCGAGGGACTTGGGCAAATCTACAGAGTGCATTTAATTCTGCTTACATACTTCTTACAGCAGAGTAAATCTCTGAAGGTCTGTGAAACTATTGCTGTTTTACAGCAGTGGAAGTCACAAACAAATATGTCCTGTGTTGCCAGAAGCTCCCATGAGTTTTGGTATGTCAGTCCTGTACTCATGGTCTATTTTTTTTGGCAGGATGTACCCAGCTGTGATTTGCTGAGAACCACATAGGCACATGCACATGAACACATCATGTGTTCAGTGCTATTGGTAAGGTAGCCTCAAGCTATCTTCGTGCTGTGTGTTAAATAGGTACCTGGTAATGGTCAAACATTTCCCTCCCTGAGGCTTTGTGTCTGGTTTGCATGTTTCTCAATGTTCATGCGCCCTGTTAGATTTATATTTTCAGTTTTCTTCATGGTATTCCAACACTTAAGATTTTGGCTTCTCCAGTGATCTCTATGGTGTCAGATAATGTCTTCTAATAGTAGGAGTTTACTAGAAACAGGACAAAAATCTGTGGTGCCCAGTGACAGGACCTGAGGGAATGGCCTGAAATTGTGTCAGGGGACAGTTAGGTTGGATATTAGGAAAAGGTTCATCACTCAGAGGTTGGCTGGGCACTGGAACAGGCTCCTCAGGGAAGTGGTCACAGCACCAAGCTTGACAGAGTTCAAGAAGCATTTGGACAATGCTCTCAGGCACACGGCGTGACTCTTGGGAATGGTCCTGTGCAGGGCCAGGAGCTGGACTCAGTGATCCTTGTGGGTCCTGTTCAACTCAGGATATTCTGTGATTCTGTGATTCTGTGACATGAAGTAACAAAACTGACCAGGAGAATCTCAGGGTTTTTTGATTTGGTTACAAAGTTATTCTGACAGTATGGCAGGCTTATACCAGTGATAAGGCTTTTCTGGAGTTAAAAATTTAGGACTTAAGGTAGAAAGAAGGAAGTAGATAAGAACTGGATGAGATCGGAAGACTTGCTGGAGTTCAAGGAATGGGAGCTGGAGATCAGAAGGATGTGTTTAGACTGCGTGAAAATGAGAATAGATATAACCTTGAGGAACTGAGAAAAACTTTGGGAGCAAGAAAGAAATAGGCTTCGTCTCTGAATAACAAGTGCTTGCTGACTTCCCAATAATAATTGCTGAAGTTGGTATTTCTGCTTATGAATTTTGAAGCTCACTTTTTTTTTCTTGTTGGAGAGTATTTTTCTCTTCACTGTGTCCCAAAATGGCTAAAATCCAGGCAATGTATATGCCAGCCCAGCTCTTCTTTGAAATGGGGACAAAGCTGATTTGCGAGACCCAACAAGTCTATTCTGTCTTCTTGGTATATTACTTTTATTAGGGAGGCATAAACAAGGACTTATTTCTACTGTTTTATAGCTTTTATTATCCAAGTCAGTGAACAAGCCTGATTTGGGGGGCTCTCCATTTTGTTTGCTGTTTGGAGGGGCAATGTTTTTAGCTGCTTAAAGAACTAGATTAATGAGCTGTGAAATCTTAAGAGATAGAAACTTGTACAGTCCCCTGTTCTTCTTTGAAGAATATAATAAGGTCCAATTTAACATTATAAGACCTGATGTGAAGATGTGTTCCCAGGAAAGATTCATAAAATAAATACACAAACACAGACGCACAAAAGAGAAGGAACATTTCCGCGAGTAAGGAGTACAATCCAGGCTGGATTTATTTTGAAGAAATCATGCAAGAATACATTTCAAGGTTTAACAGCACATGACAATATTCTCTTCTCCTAAGACAAGGCTGTGGGAAGAGGTGAAAAATCTTGGAGGATGGGTGCACTGGTAGCTATTAAACATGATAATCTGGCTATACTCCCATCTGCAAGTCCTAAACAACTAAAGGGACTGAGCGGGTGTAGGATCAGATTATATGTGGTATTTTTATATGCTTTCCCTAACTATCTGCAGCTGACCTTTACTTGGAGGTATGGTACTGGTTTAGATGGACTTCTGACTCTATGTAGTCAGTTTTATATTCCTGTGGTCTTTGAGAGAGAAAACAATGTGAAGATCTTCTGATGTTTCAGCTATTCTCCAGGGGAGCAGTCATATCTGTAAGATGTTGACTGAGGAAATTGACCAGGCATATCACAAACCTCCAGAAATTTATTCATATTTTGGACTCCTTTAAGTGTCAAGAAACTATACCTTCATTTTCAGCACTATCTGTGTCTTCTTGACATTGTAAAGAGGGATCAGCATCTCTGCTGGTTCCCCAGTTGAAAAGTGGATTACAAAGAGTGACAATTTTTTCCAGAAAAGATTTAACTTGCTATCCCTCCTCTAGTTATTTTTTAGAGATGTTTTGTATTTTCTCCTGCCTTTAAATATTTCTTAAAACATTTCAAACAGGCATACTCATCAGTAACATGATTGTCACTGATACTTTCATAACTAACAAATATTTTGGGTTCTTCCATTTTCCAGGAAACCTCAGTGCTTTAGAAATAAAAAATTACACAATTTTTAAATAAATCACGCTGGTCTTTAAAAATCATTAATCTCTTTGCACGCTCTTGGTCCTGCGCTGCCATCTGTTTTCTTTCAAATCTTCAGAAGGCTGTGACAGAAATACGTGGGAATTCCATGTTGTTCTGCATCAGCCTGCCAATTCTGCTCCTTTTCTTGTCAGGTCAAAGCAAACAACCTTTTCAAGAAGGAATGAGACAACTGTGGAACTGTTTAAGCATCTTTGTCTCTGCTGATCCTTGCGTAGAAGTTTCCTGGACTCTTCTAGATGTGTAACATGATTTCCCTTTAACATAAAGCCATTGTTTTCCCCCAAGTGTGTTACAACAGCCCATTCCCTCTGAAAACATGTAGTCAATAAATCATCAGCCTACAATACAGCAAGTTCTGTACTTTCCATTGGTTTAAGATCGAACCCTGAATGCTGTGGGTATTATATGACCATTAGTCAGATTGCTTCTGATAGAGCTGGGTCATGTCAATGGACTGTTCCTATTTGACCAGTAGAAGTTAAATGCTGAGAATATTTTCTTGTCTGTGATCATATACTGTATAAAAATGTGAGGATAAGTCACATATATATAGCAGATAAAGTTAGCAATTTATTGTTTGCATTCAGCACTTTCCTCTGGAAAATTTCCAAGCACTTTACAAGTATTAGTGGATTTAGCATTTTGGAAAACTGAGGCAAAACTTTCTCAGATGCCTGCAAACTAATGGGAGTCTGTACTATCGCATAAGTACTCTCACTGCAGGTAGGTTAGACCCTTTTTTTCAGATACCTTTATGTCTTCTGAAGTGTTAGTGTAGCAAAGCCATAGTTATTAACTAAAATATTATAACATCATCTTAATCATTACGTTGCATTTAGCCTCCTGTCTACAGACAAACCATATACTCACCAAAATCATGCTTCTCCCAGAATGCAAGAATATCACCCTATTGCAGAGTGGGTACTTCTCTCCTTTTTCACTCCCTCCCTCATGTCTTCCCACAGCTTTTAGTTACAATCTCCAGTTCTTCCTACGCTCCACACTTCATTTAGGTTTTTGCCTATACTGAGAGTATGAAACTTAGGTATTGCTGATAGTAGTTGTAAGAGAATTTCCCTACTAGGTGGAATGAGTTTATTTGTTAGATAAAACAGCATAGATCTGTAGAGAAGGTTTGCCAGGATATCATTCTTCCTTACATATGTTAGGAATGGAGCCATCCACTAGTGCAGACGATCTTGGTTTTCTTACTGAGTCACTGACCATTAAGCTGGGATGCCTGGACTGTGAGTACCCTCCTTAAATCCATTTGGCAGAATCCTGACCCCCTCCAGGCAGGTGACCCCCATCAGCATCTGCACAACAGATGAAAGAAAGCAAGATCTTGACCAAACATGAGGGGACTTCGGTCCTTTGCTACTTTTGCAGCCGTGTATACAGCGGGAACCAATTAAACTGTTTCTAACAGCTGAGTGCACAGAGAGACAGTTGGTTTTGTTCTCGCTTGTGCTCTGATCTGTCAGCATCCTCCTGCACTGTTAGGCAGGGATAGAGTAATAACCATGCTAGGGCCCTGCCAATATGAACTGTCTTCCAACTGTGCCCTACTGAGATATGAACTTGCCCTCATTGCTTGTTTCATACTTTTACTGCCCTGTGGGTCAGGCATCCCAATGAGTGAATCTCTCTGACTCTGTTGTAGAGGCCCTGAAATGTGTTGCCAATGCCAGAAGTACAAAGCTTGACCTTAGCCTTTCATCGTCAGCAGGATTCAGGCAGTCTGTGTGAATGTTACAAAGTCTTTGGCAGTCACCATTACTAAGTTATAGAGAGAAAAACAGATGCATTTTCTGACTGAAAATTTCTGAAATTTTCCTTGGGGGACCCACGAATTGTTTTCCAGCTGTGTCTGGACTTATCTAGAATAGCTTCATGTACCTGCTGGGAGACATGTGTTAAGCTATAAATGTCCTACTGCGCCCTTCATCACACATTTTCTGTTTAATCAGAGGCAAAATTTAGCAAGTGACTCCTCACTGTTTCATCCCCTGCTTATTTTCAGTGGTGATGTTTAGTATGTTCACATCTATTGGGACATCTCCAGGGGCCCCTACTCTTTCTGATTTACACATCTGTTAGTGTAGTTAAGCTACTGTGGAATGGGAGACTTATCTAAGGAAATACTGTAAATACAAGTTACAGTTGACCTATCATAACATATTAACATTTTCATATGGTATCACTGTAGTTTTACCAAAAAGCAGTGTAAGATTGCCACTTCATTAGTCTTGAGAATCAGCTTTTCAATTACTGGCTTTGATTTTTGCAAGATATGTCAAAATACAATTCATATCACATACATATCAATTTTTTTTCTAATTTTGAAATAAATAAAAAGCTATCTCTAGCTTTATGTATTTTTATCCACAGAGTGGACTAAATTTTATAATCTTTAGAATCAGTTAACAGAGGTCAGGGAGATGATATTATACCTCTGTACAGTGAAATATCTAATTCGTCATTGTCAGCTGCTTTAAACTAAGAATGAAAATCGCTGCTTCACTTCAGACTGGAAAACATATCTAATTGTTTCCCATTGGTCACTTGAAAAGGCTTATGTTAATGTGTGATAGTTTTGGAATAAACGTGCTGTGGAGACTGCTGGACTATGTGTCTATTACACAGTTGTCTATGATTGTAGGAAACAGGATGTGATGACCTTGTAGTCTTATACGGCCATGAATGCACATGACCCAGAATCCAGCTGACCATCCTACAGACTCTGGTGACATGTGGGAGTGCAGCAAATTAAAATGGAAGCAGATGGCGAAAAAGTACCCTCTGTGTTTTGCTTTGTCTTTTCTTTGAGGGATGTTGCCTGAAGTCTTTGATCCAAATAGCCTGCTGAGGAAACATGTCTCTGAGCTAGGCTGAAACAACACTAGGAACACTGTCTTCAGTTCTGGGTACTCGGTGCTAAGTGGTTACACAGTGGAGGGGAGAGATAGGCAACTTTCATTTTTTCTTTGAGCCTTCTTTAGTCATGGTCTCTCTGGATTCTTGAGCTCCTTCTTGGATAAACCTAATTCACAAAGAAGCTAGAGAGAGAGCTGAGCAGTTTGGTGCCAGACTGGGGGGCAATGCCTCCAGAGAAATGGGAAAAACTCTTTTACTTCCATTAGGAATTCTTCCATTGTTAATCTTGGATTTGCTTCTTCTGGCTGACCACTGCCATTAACTTGGGGTATGTCCTTTTCAGTGTGTTATCTATCTCTTTGTTTGTTTGTCTGCTTGCTTGCTTGCAATGGAATGACCAAGGCTGCACAGAAGTATAAATTTTATTTACTAAGTTTTCTGTACAGACTGTGTGAACTTAAATCCATGAGCTCTCTAGATTCCTATATTTCTTGCATTTGGAATTTTAAAGCTTCTCACCAACATTTTGGAGGCTTATTTCTAGGGCCGAATTTCGCCATTTGATGTGGATCATACACACTGCATCTTGTGATGCTATCAGGGTGGGAAATAATGGGCCCTGTAGCTTCAGTGAAGCCGAAAGACAAATTCACTCACGGGTGTCCCAGAAGCAGTTTTCCCAGTTCTGTGATATTTAGTCTAGAAAATCTCCATGTAGAATAAGATGCCATGATGGATTTGTGTAGCAGCTCCAGGCTTCAGTTATCTCTAAGCACCCCATGAAGCTTTAGGGTCGCGGCAAATGTTGTACTGCTCCTAGGCAAATGCAGCCAGACTGGAGCTTGTTCAGCGGTCACTGTGCCAGGCTCTTAAAACACCAAGCTCACTTTTACATATTCACTGAGACACAGTAATCACTGCATTATACCAGCGTCTGTGTATCTGTCACACCCAGTGATTTGTTTGCAGACTTTCCCACACCCTCGGAGTTGCCACTTCTTAGTTTGGGTCATTTTTACCATGTCTGTGTCAGGTGTCTTTTTCCCTCCAAATATTTTTGGGTGCAGCTGATTGCAGTGGGTCAAGAGGACAACACAAGTCTGCCTTTTGCAGCTCACCTGTGTTGCACCATTAGAGAGCATTAAAGCAATCAGGCAGCTAGACTGATTATTGTAGGTGCCTTCCAACTGAACTGTTCTAATTTTACTTCTATTCTACTCCTGCTTATGAAAAGTTTTTTGTTATTGCTGTTGTTATGCTCGGTTTGCTTTTTTCTTACTTTTTTTTTTTCTTTTTACTATGTACCTTCTACACATGTGTTTACCATTGTTCATTCTTTTTGCCCTCATTTCTTTATGCAGCAGAGGAATATCATAGCACTGAGGATTTAATCTAGGCCTAACTGAACCTCACCACACTGGACTAACACAGGCATTTTATTTTCTTACTGTTATGTGGTATCAGTACAAGCATTTTTTTAGACTTCTTCTTTAAATGGTCTTTCTGATGTGTCAAAAGTCTGTGCGGTTATGTTTATTAGTGTTTTATGACATTTTTTGCCTTGTTTGACATGTGTCAGCTACTGAAGGTTCTCTGCTGTAAAATGCGTCAGAGGTGACTAAGTGGCTCCTTGTCCTGCCTGCTTTGCTAATTGTGCTGAGCCAAGTAGTATCTACTGCGTATGCAAGCATGGAGGGTAAGGCAAGGCTTTGTCAACTCAAGGAAACTAATGAGTTGTAGGAAAGACCTATGATGCTGCTTTGGCCAATAATTACAGGCTGCAGACTTCACAGGTCCCAAAAGATAAGCAAACTCCATCTTGCTTAATACTTTGATGAAATATGGACGGGTATATGAAGCAGTGCTGATCACTTAGAGGCATTTATCAGTGTTGAATCAGGTTTAAGATCAAAATCTGGGGAATTTGATATTATAGGATATCAGAGTTTCTTGTCTGTGCTCCACAGTGCTTTTGAGCACTAAACTAGTAATCTGTGAGGGAAAAGTACAACAGTTTAGACTATCAGAAAGCATAACTTATGAAATAGAGTAACAATTTTGGTCAGTACTTTATTTGGTTCAGTAATATGCATAGTTCTCAGATACATATGATTAGGTACACTAAGAATGGGACACAGCCTAATATAGCTGTCTTCAATTTCTAGTTTCTCTTTGTCTTATGGTTGCTTGTTTCTGACTCAACACAGATTCTGAACAAACTGTCCTCTTCCAAAAATTGTTAATATAGATGGTCACTTGGACTCCACTGGTCTGTGTCTCGGAGTTGGGTTCTACTGGTACAATTACATGACCACATTTACAAAAATATTTATCTGTTGATGTTTCAGTTTTTGTGTTAAAAATTTATATAATTTATGATGTGACCCAAAACATCTCGGCTCTAACAGATTTTGGTTTTGGCCTGTAGGGCTTGGGTTTTTCTTCAGAACTGGTGAGCATACACATCACCTGTTGACTTCAAAAGAAGTTGTGGGTGCAGAGGCATTCCGTCACTTGCCCAAGGTCACAGTGATGGTCAGGATCAGAGGTCCACAGGGCAGTTCCTGGCTCCAAGTAAATAAACACACATGCCAAACTGGTAGAAACTTCTGAGCTGTTCAGGGATCTTGTGTAGCTGCACCTTAAGAAGTGGGTCTTGTCTTTCATTATAAGATTTAAACAGCTACATGTTTATAATGATAACAGCTATTGCCACCTGTGCAGTGACAGTAACTACCAGGTGAGTAGGAACTATTGTACACTACCGAAGGCATCTTTTCAACTATAATGATTGTTTTTAAAATATTACAGCTTGGGAATTGCTTGGAATGCTCCTTCTGTGTTGGCTTGGCACTGACCTACCTGGTTGCAAAGATGTGAGCAGTTCTTCATTTTCTATCTCACTTACCATGACTGACTTTGCGCCAAAGGTGTGGGTGAACAATGCAGCAAGCCCTGCTTTTTTTTTTTTTTAATTTTCATATCCACTGCAGTAAGTTTAAGGTTTACTAGAAAATTTAACAGCTACAGAAAGCAGCATGTTGGAGTGGCATCACAGCCTCATTCTTCTTTATAGTGTCAGCTGAATTGGCTAGGGAGTTCTGACTGCACCTTTTCACAAAATCCATGAGCTCTCATTAGCCTACTCCAGTGATCGGGGTGCAGCGTGCTGAGCAAAACCTCCACATACTTCAGGAATAATGTAATCTAATTTTTTGTCTGAGGTCTAAACATGATTTATCTAATGGTGATTTAGATCTTAAATAGAAGCAAGTCTGGAGAAGTGGGCTAAACATTTTTCTCATTTAGCTGAGTTGTCTAAACACTGGGGACTAAGATGATCTTATGCAGAAGCTTCTAACACTGAGTCTGAGTCAGGCATGATTATCCCTCTTTTAGAGAGTACAGAGTCAGAGACATGAATTGGCCTGCCCATGCCCACACAGAAATGCACAGGTAATGTCAGCATTACAACTTGGTTACTCAGAAGCGTACAGATGTGCAACATATATCACACTTCTTCCCACCCTAAGTGCTGTAAAGACTGCTTGCAAGGGATCAGGTGCACACTCTTTGTTATCTTGACAGCTTTTATGGGTATGGGTTTTCTCTTTCATTGTCATTTTCTTTTTAATATAAAAATAATCATGACTAAAGCAAAGTATTTCAACATGCACGTTTTCATGATCATTGTAAAAATGCAGTTCCTTGGGTCTGAAAATACTTGTACCTGTAGAACTTTCTGTAGTTGGCTCTTCTGGGTAAACCAGCACCCACTGGTGAAAAGTGAGAGAGAACATTTGAAGTTATTCAGAAGTGATGGAAGGAAATTTTCCTGGCCCTAGCAAAGAACAACACCGAAAATGAGAGAGCAATCAATTTAAATGAAACCAGTAAGTTCTAAAGGTTTAGAAAACTTCAGGTTGATGCAGATGCTGAGACTTAGGTTTCCTGTGTCTCGACAATTTATGAATGCCTTTGTCTCTCCCTTGATGTTGGGCATAACTGTTTGTGTCAACTTCCCTATATCCCAGAGTAGAATCTGCAGGCCCTTTCCTTTAAAGCCTTTGGAATTTACATAACCCTGCAATTGTAGCAACGCAAAATGTGGCTCTGGTTACAATAACAAGGGTTTAGGGAACACAGGGAGAGATTGTAGCAGCAAAGGCATAAAAGCAAAACAAAACAAAACTCTACATGCTGTTTTAATTTTCAGCAGCCACGTGAGAACTGTCCTGCAGTTCCTGGCTATAAATAAATCTCTGCCGTCATAGGAAGACAAAAACCAAAACAGTTCACATTCCTCCCAAATTTTCTTAAGGTTATAAAAAATAAAGGAATGGTAAATATTTCAAAAGTAGTGTGTATTTGCTAAGGAATGTAAAATTATTACTCAAGGGGGTTGCTATTTGCATTAAGTAAAGAAATTTGGCATTAAACCTCTCCTTCCCTGCTCCATCTCTTCCAGCTCTTATAACAAAACCACTTAGGACTGCACATAGAAAGTTTGCCAGGCAATACTTCTTAGAACTCCATGCATTCACTGCCCCAGTGTCAGCTGAGGCAAGAATTTCCTTTGAGATGAATGAGCATTGCACAGAAGTATGACTGTTGCTTCTTGTCAGATGCTACATCCTGGTTCTTTTACATGGTATGTCAGGAAGGTGGAGACAAGGATCATTTCATTGCATAGTGAGATGCTGTGCCACTGATAGATGTAGATGTGAATACAGAATCAAACAATGTTCATACCAAAAGTAATACTACAAAAAGAAGCATGCCTGCTTGATAAGTAAGATTAGAGTTATCACATGTGGCTGAACAAAGATTTGGTCACCTGTTCAAATCCAGTTTTTTCACCAGAATAAAAAAATTGTTACAATTGCAAATGTTGTAGGACAAACTACCTCACTTTTAGACTCAGGGATGAGAAGATGTAACGCCATGTGAATTGCGTGACTAAGGATAGCTCTTTAGGGAATATAAGGACAGACTGAAACACGAAGTGGTAACAAGGGAATGAATGGAGATAACCTTTAGTAGAAAGCCCTAGAGTAATCAGGACCATGTGGGGGTTTCTGTACATTAATGAGATGAAAAGGTTTTGTTGAAACTTCTTTCTCAGAAGGTAGAGGTCCAAGTCTACCACATTTTAGTGTGGTGAAGTCCCAAGCAGCAAGACTGGAGACTAAGAAAGAAATATCAACACCAGCAAACAGGGAAGGAATTGTGGTATATAGGGAAAACGATTTAAATTGACTCTGAGTTGTAGTATTGATTTCAATGGGCATGAGGTCTCCCAGAACAGGATATATTTGAATTTCTGAGTGATCCCTAAAAACATAGGAAGGAAAAAATGCAGCAGAGGAGGAGCCTGATCTTGATGGGAAATGGTTCTGCAATTACAGCATCTGTTTGATGCTACCTCATCATGGTGATGGACCACGAGCCAATTGAGAGCTTGTGGGAAATAAACCAGAGCAATGCTCTGGTGGATGTCTGCTATAGATCAAAAGAATATGTAAAGGAGACCTTCTTTAGGCAACTGGAGGAGGTTCATGACCACCTCAATGTCTGCTGGAAGAGCAATACAGCAGAGCACAAGAAATCCAGGAGGTTTTTGGAGTGACGACAACTTCCTAACACACATAATGATTGAGCTGAAGAGAGGAGTCACTCTTCATTAATGGTCTGGATGATGGGACTGACTGTACCTTCAGCAAGCTTGCTGACAACATAAAACTGGGAAGAAAGCTGATAGACCAGATGGTTATGCTGCTGTTTGAAGGCAATATGAATGTCATAGAATTCAACAAAGGAAAATACCAAGTCCTTTTTCTGAGAAGGAAAAGCCTCATGCATCACTACAGTCTGGGGCCAACCAGTTGGAAAACAGCCTTGTGCAAAAGGACACGGAGTTCTGGTAGGCAACAATTTGAACATGAGTCTGAACTGTACCACTGTGGCAGACAACAGCCTTGGACAGTATTAAGAAAAACTACCAGCAAGTCAAAACAAATGATCTTTCCTCTCTGCTCAACATTGGCGGGACACATCTGGGGTGCTGTGTCCAGCTCTGGGGTTCTGCAGGGCAAGAAAGAGATGGACACATTGGAGAGAGTGCAAAAAAGAGCCACAAAGATGGTTAAGGGACTGGTATATCTGACATGTAAGGAGAGACTGAGAGACCTGGGACTGCTTATCAGTATATATGAACACTTGTTGATGTGGGGAGTAAAGAAGATGGAGCCAGACATTTCTCTGTGGTGCCCAGTGGCAGGATGAGAGTTTATGGGCACAAACTGAAACATAGGAAGTTCCATGTGAACTTAAGAAAAAAACTTTAATGTGTGTGTGATCAAAATACTGAAACAAGTTACTCAAAGATGTTGTGGAGGCTCCATATGTGGAGATACTCAAAGCCTGACTGGATGGGGCTCCACGCAACCTTCTCTAGTTGACCCCTCTTTGAGAATGAGGTTTGGAGGAGATGATTGCCAGAGGTCTCATCCAGCCTCAACTGTTCTGTGCTCTGTGGTACCTAATTTTTTTCTCATGGCTGAGTCAAAGCAGCTCAAGAATTGTGATTGTAGCTGGCACTATTTTGGTCCAAGTACTATTTGGAATGTAGTGTCCCACATCCTCTTAAAATAAGTGATTCCAGGAGAAAAATCAGAAATCGTGGTGGAAGGTTTTTGGGGAGGTGGGGAGCGGTGGAACTGCTTCCTGTGCTATATACAGTTTGAGGTTGGTAGAGGACTTCATTCTCTTATGATTCTAATGTGGTGTCTTTCACTAGTACCAAATTCTTACAAGATGGTGGAGAGAAGAGAGAGAGAGAGAGAGGCCTGAATTTGGCTAATGTTGATAGACCTGTGTTAAAGTTGATACTGTTGCTTCAGTGGAAAATGGGGTTAATGAGGGAAAAATGAAGTCCTGTTTTTCTGTTATTCCCCAAAGACTACAGTTTCTATGAATAACCTTAAGGCAAACATGGAGAAATTGACAATTCTAATGATGTTTCTCTTAAAACAGTTTAGTTAAATACCATAGGAAGCAAACAAGGAAAAGGTCGCTTTAATGGTATTTCCTAAAGTGACAGTACAGCAGCATTTGTGGAATGTCCTGGAGCACACTCATTTGGCTTTAATAAAAAATAATGAAAAAGCCCAACAATGAGAAAATTAGCTGAATGATAAAAGCAAATAATTCATAACAGATTTCCTTCTAAATCCTGGAAATCATCTGTCTAGAGCAGCTGATAGAAAGAAGACAAAGCCAATAGTTCTGTATCATCTCAAAATCATCTTTTGTATGTTAATCACACTCTGTACAGAAGAAAATTATTTCCTTTTCTTTATCAGTGATCACTTATGATCCCTATACTCAAAGTTAATGTATAGAGCAAAAAATCAACAATTTGTCTGCAGTGCAGATGCAATCAGTGTTGAAGATATGGTGGTACATGTGAGATATTCATATTGGATTTGATTGTAGAGTATATTAAGAGCACTGCTGACTGCTTCAGCAAAGAAGACTAGCCCTGCATTAAAATTAAAAGACACCATATAGGAACCTCTGTACATATTTCTTCTGTAATTTCTTTTGAAAGTGAAAAAACATTGAAGATGCCTTTTATATTGAGAGAAAGCTAAAGTGAAATTTGCAATTTGCAATTGTTTCTCCGGAAGACCATCTCTACAGTCAAAACAACTCTACTAATTCATCTGAAGAGGGGCTCTTCCTACACAGTGAGGACCTGAACAGAGACCTACAGAGAGAGAGAGAAGAGTGAGTCAGAAACTACACAGATCATCCAGCTTAGTTCTGATTTGCATATGGGGAATGGGAGAGGAACAGAATACCAGGGAACATAATTTTAGCTATCATTTTGTTTTCTTAAACATGTATGATGTTACTTACATTTACCAGGCAAGAGGAATCTTCTGCATACTGCAGGGTGGTAAGATGGTTTTTCAACTTTAGACCAAAGTTACAGCAAACGGGGCCTAACAAGCCCCAGTTATGGAAAAACAAGGTGTATTTAGAAGCAGCACATATCTTAATGGCATAAAAATTGTAACCTCCAGTCCTATCTGTGTCTTTACCCCATTACCATTTCAGCAGAACAGAACTTGTATCTAGCCTGTACTACAAGTGTTAGTCACACCATTATTCTGTCTGATGGTCAACATATCCACTTGGTTTTGATTATAATTATAGTTTAAACTGGAGGCATTTCTTGTAAGTTAGTAAATAGACTTACTGGAAATGATAGTTTAGTAACATTCTTGATTTACGCTCCTTCCTTCGTTCCTTCCTTCCTTCCTTCCTTCCTTCCTTCCTTCCTTCCTTCCTCCCTCCCTTCCCTCCCCTCCCTCCCTTCCCTCCCTTCCCTCCTTCCTCCCTTCCTTGCTTCCTTCCTTGCTTCCTTCCTC
>VZTF01001657.1:529326-549047 GCA_013397755.1 Cnemophilus loriae
GAGCAGCGCCGGCGGCTGCCGGGGCCGCGCGCTCCCGCCAGCCCGGCGCGGGGCCCTTTAAGAAAGCGCAGCACAGTAGCAGGGGCCGGCCCTGCCTCCCGCAGCCCGCAGCGCTGGAGCGGGGCTGGGGAATGGGAAGCAGTTCCTGGTCTGGGTCCGAGAGAGCGCACGTAGCAGCAGCAGCAGCAGCAGCCNTGGGCCATTATCATTAATAGGGCTGCATTCAATTTTTGATTTGTACCCATGTTCTTCTCCATAGGACCAAAGAAACAGAACGAAAAACTTCATGGCTTGCAAGCAGTTTGTACCTGTTCTGTGCTTATTGTGCACTGGTTTCAGTGGAGACAGAGAGAACGGTGGTGACTTGGCCTGATCTTGTTTGGTTTGGCCTGCCCGTTTGAAGGCGGCATTTTTCCCCCGCAACTTGCTTTCTCTGGATGTGTCATTAAAGACCCACATATTTGTGTGTGTATATATGACTTTGCCTTGTGATATGTGTTGATTGGTATTGTCATCATGAGAGTTCAGCTATTGTAAGGCAAACGAATGTCTTATACATACAAAGAGCAAACCATATATTTGCATGAGTTAAAAAAAAAAAAGAGAGATTTTGCAGATGGTGTTCCTATCTCTGAATTTCAGTGTTTCTATTTAACAGAGAATGCGGTTTCTTTCACTGCAGACAGCAACACACACGAGGCAGACAACTCCCCCACATTAATCCAGCTATTAAAATCAGATACAGTTAAAAGTGAAGTCAGAAAACAGCAAACACGCTAGAAACAGTGGTTTTCACGAGATTAAAACTATCTGGAGAATGAGCAGAGATGAAAAACTAGGAAATAAGGGCTTTTTATTTAGTTAACTCATATCTTCTCCATCATAGGGAATAAAATCTCTTAAGGTCAGACTGAGCGGAGTACCAAGCGAAATCCCTCATTCCCGTGCCCTTGCAGACCACGGTTTGGGGACAGTGTGCCGCAGTGTAAATCACGGAGCAGGAGGCTGGCGTGGGCGCACTGCTCCCCGCGGGGGTCCCCGCCGCAGAGGGGATCCTGCGCCCACTGCCCAGGGAACCGTGCCGACCCCGCCGCCTCCTGCTCCACCGGCCTTGCGGAGGGCGCGACGGCAGCCAAAATTAAACCCCGCCGCACCTGAAAGCCTTGAGCGTAAAGCTGTGCGGAAGAGCGTTCCTATTGCCGAGGCACGCAGGAAAGCGTCTCTCACGGCGATGGTTATCGCGGCGGCGAACCCCGCCGGCCTCCCCCGCCCGCAGCGCCGCCCGAGCNAGCGGCAGGCACCCCAGCTCCGCTCGCTCAGCAGCATCCAGCGTGGGGATCAGCGCTCTGCCTGGCTCCCTGACACGGGATGGACGTTCCTGAGCACTGAGCTCAGCCGCTGTAAAAAGCAAGTAGGAAAATATACATCTGGATAAAATTGGTAAGTCAAACTAGAGTCACATCCTCTTACTTGGACTGCAGTTTTCCAGTCTTTTAATTGGTAATGTTCTTTGCAAGCTTTTTTCCTGTTTGTTTTTTTTTTTTTTGTTTTGTTTTTTTTTTTTTTTTTTTTTTTTTTTTTTTTTTTTTTTTTTTTTTTTTTTTTACTTTTAAGCAGAGCAGCTGGGAAAACATGGAGGCAAGATAAAAGTGTAAAAAACTTTGACGATTTGTCAGTGTTTGTGCTCCTATTTTTGAAATCATCTTTCCACATAGAAGCTTTGCTGCAAGAGTGAGGAAGGAGAAACCAGCAAGTGCTTTTGTATATGGGGGGACAGAAAGCTAGTAAGAGTTGTAATTGGCTTTTCCTTAGGACATGATTAAAGATTTCAGAAAACAAACAAACAAACAGAAAAAAAACAAAACAAAACAAAACAAACCCCAACTTCCAAGAAGCTTGAAATGACTTGTCATTTACTTTTCCAAAGTAAACACAAGTCTCGTATTGAAGTCTTAAACTCACTGAGATTTGTACAGCAAGGGGAAAGAACTTTTAAAAACTGTGTTGTCAGTGTAAATCTGGGTGCCAAAGTGTTCCCGGGCAAATGTTGTATGTATTTGTTTAAATTTAACTAAATCCATCGTCAGCCCTGGGAGGGCAGAGGCAGGAGATGCCATTCCCCCCGTGGCGCACAGAGGGCGCTGTTGCTGCACCCGGCATCAGCCTCCCTGGAACGAGGAGCTGGTGAAAATCCAAGGAGAAAACTGAGTGGAGGCGAGATGTTTTAAACCATTAAACCAGCAATTGTTCACACGAGCGCAAAGCTATAGTACGTAGCATCCAGTTGGAGCAGCCAATGTTTTTGATTTTCATTCACTTAAGTTTTGGGGGCAGTTTTTTTGTTCGATTGTTTTTTTACGAGGTGATCTGAATTACAAAGAGAAATATATTAGAGCCTTGTTATGACCCTGTTATCTTTTCTGGAGTGTGTTGTGGAGTCATCCTGGATCAAGAAGAGGAGGGAAAGTGTGGAATCTCTTGACAGAAATGTTGCTTCAGTAGTGGTGTGGAAGATGAGGAAGAACTGTCACTCAGTGTTGATCAAGTTGAGGCTGGAGTTAGACATCTGACATGGAAACATGTCCTTTGTATCCAGTACACACGTGTAGCAGAGGTTAGAGATCTACAAGTGACTAAGACCTGTAAACCCTAATGACCGAACAGCATATTGTCAAGTAGTTTGGGGAAAGGGGAAGGGTCATGTCCAGGTATACAGCTTTCCTCATAGAAAATCCCAATACCGCTAGAAGAGGCTGACAATTGTGCCATAATTCACCCATATAAACAAAGAGCTAGAAAATATGGCAATAATCTGTTCTTACCTTTGTGTGTGTATACTTGCTTATGCATCACCTGGGGTGTAAAATATTCTTCTTTGTGGAATAGGAATTTGGGTTGGCTTATATCAAAGGCTTTAAAAGGAATGAAGGTATTATTTTAACTAGTGCAGCTGTCTTGTGAGTAGAGAAGGACAAGAGCTGTCAATTTCCCCTCTGATCCAACCTCTGTTAGAACTTGATGTTTCTGTTGTGACCCAGGGCTTTGGCTGTGCCTTGAACAAGACTTTTCTGTCTGGCTGTATTCCTGTTACTTACAAATCACTTGCAGTGGAGTGGAAAGATTTGCAGGTTTTGAGTCCTTAATGTGAGACATGCTGGGCAAAGCAGATTAAAAGAATGGAATCACCATATGGAACGCTGTCATTCCGACTTCCAATTATTATGCCTCATTGAAAAGTTTAGAGTTCTACTACCTCTGCTGGATCAGTGGAGTATGTGAACAGAAGACAACTTTCTTACCTGCAAGAGACAGTAAAACACTTATTGTGTGGCGGTGCATCCTTGTGATGTTTGTAGTTTTTCAAGAAAAAAGCAGCCATTTCTTTATAGTCCTTCTGCTTCATTAGACATCCACGAATGAATGGCCCTTCAAAATGATTTACTGGATCAGAGGAAGGATTTCCCTCTTCAGTTCCTCTCTGAACTAGCAGGCATTAGTCAGGTGTCTGACTACTGCCTCAGTAACTTACTGAGGGATCTCTTTCACTTCCCTTCAAGCAGATTGCAAGTTCATTGAGAGTGATAGAGCTATCAGACATCCTGAGACACATTTGAACCTAGAAGATGCTTGGCTTCGTAGTAGGCTAATTTATGCATTCAAAGTGTCTCCTCCACCATCACTGGACATCACCATCACTGATGTCCAGCTAAGCTCTTAAAAGTTGCATCTGTCCACTATTTGTCTGTATTACATGTTTAATATGGTAGCTGGAGTTGTTTCAGTTTAATTCTCCTACTTGCCTATATTTCAAATTAAAATCTTTTCTTCACAGATAGAGAAGATAGTGTGATGTGCCAGATCTGATTTTTACTGTGTTGTTTGGAAATTCAGTTTAGTATTTGTTTTATTTTGCTCCCAAGTGTTTTGCTTTGAGTTACTTTGTACCTGGGAGTCAACACTGTAAGTCTGCCTGTGGCTGATGCTGAGGTCGTACAGTTAACTCCTGCAGAGTTCCCGAAACATTAGCTTAATATGACATATGCGTGTGATATTAAAATGTAAAAGGATCCTCCACCTATATTTATGCCAAATTAAAGAAATGGAACTTCCTTGAATAACTTTTTTCATTAGAGACCACTAATCTTTTTACCTGCCAGTAGATACTTAGCGTGTTGGCAGTGCTATAAATTCTGTGACTGCCATTGAAGCACTTGTCTGCTACTTGCTTACACTGACAGTAACTCTGCTAAGTGAGTTTAACCAGAGCAAGACTCATGATTACTCAACAAATTACTGTCAGCTTGGTTTCTAATATAATTTTTTTAGTCATTGTTTCACAGAGCTTCAGGTTATTTCATCTTTGAGCATCTTATAATAGTTTACTTGATGAAACCTACTGCAAAATCCTTTCTCTTAGAATGTTTCTGGTGTCGTGAAGTGCTAGATGTTACCACAGGTTGTGAAGGCTTGTTGGTGCTCACACAGCTGAGGTGAATCTGGCCTTATCCTTTGTTACAGGTGAAACCTCTTTCTGCTTTATATAACAGAATGAGGATCCCAAGTTAAAACCCCAGTTTCATATGAAAGGCTCACTGTGCTGGTAACGTAGTAACCTGCTTTTTTCTTTGATAAGAGATTTCATCATTTTTTATCCTGAACAGTGATAGGTGTGGTTTCATGTCTGATTTATTTGCTTGTCTCTACTTCAGCATTTGGAATGCCACATTTTCCATTACATGTGGGACAAGTTTATCTGTGTAAGTGGAGGTCTCTCAAGATGCTGTCCTATGCAAGATCAAAAAAATGTTAACTTGCAGAGAATACAAAGGAAAGTAAATAAGATTTAATAGTTCTGAAGGTGGATATGGAAAGGAATTAATGCAGGAATGTGTTCCCCAAAGAATATCTTCAGTGGAGTAGATACCTCTGTGCAGCTACTCCTGACTCTGCCAGGGAGACTACATCAGATCAGTGAATACTCCCGTGGATAAACATCCTCCAAAGAATTAATTTATTTTCATCTTCACATATGTACATCTGTCATCTAACGTCTGAGGCAATTGATGACTGAGCTTTTCCTTTTATTATATGTAATTCCAAAGTTCTTTTCTTCTTAGCCAGATTCATTAGAACCTTAGAAATCTTCAATCTCTCTTTAATCTCAATCTATTATTGAGAGTATTATTTCTTAAATGTAAAAATAATGAACAAGAAGTCTTTAAAAATTTTTAGGCACTCTACCAGTTTAATTATGCTTACAAAAACATGGTAGTGACCTAATGTATCATTAAATTATCACATTTAAATACTGCATTGACCTTGCCAGCCAGTAAATCAAGCAATGGCGAAATCCCTTTTGTTCTTTTTGCTACACCCTGAAACCTGTGAAATAATCTTCTGAGCATTTGGCAAAAGTATGTATCAAGTTGATGTGTTTTGTAGCATGAAATGAGGAAAAGAGGTAGGAATTTTTGGCTTTCTAGGGACCAAATAAGGTACTTCTGAGATCCTCCCCTCCTTTTTTTTTTTTTTTTCATATATTCAAGAGACCATGGATTGTAAAGGTTCCATATGAGAAGAAAAAAACAAGGTGGCAGCTGGCAGTGCTGTTATTTAGTAAGGGCTGCATTTCTCAGTGCCTTCATTGGAAAGAGTAAGTTTTATACTCGGGGCTGTTAGCATCTTCTCAAATTGTCCCTTTGGGGAGGGAATCGGGTGGGGTGTGGCATGGAACTGATTCACAGTGCAGCTTCTGACTTTTGAAATGGAGCAGAGATTAAAAGTGGTTCTGAAGTCTTCGTCTGCATCACTTTTAGTTTCCTGCTGTCACACATCGTTCCGTTTGAGAAATGTGGATGGGCAGAAGGAGCATCAAATGATGAACTCTCTTTTATGCCATGTTGTGTATAATGCAATATCCAGGGGCAGCAGGGAGGCTAGTGGCACTCTTTGCAACTGCCCTTCCCAGTTCTTTTCACTTGTGTTTCACTTTTTTTTTTTCACTTGGGCATTTTGTCATTTAGCCAAAATGATGTGTTACCAGTGTGTGTCTAGCTCTGCAGCCTCTTTCTGGATGTGTAGCAAGATGTACCTGTAACTTTACCTACATCTCTTTATTGACTGACATAACCATATAGTTCTGTTTATTTTGAAATCCATGGAAAGTACACGAAGAAACACTGTAATTTTATTTCTCCAAGAGAATCTTTTCCAGCAGCTGATGAAATCCAAGCTCATGCCAGATGAAAAGCTCTTGTGTTATCATTTTCAGTTAATTAAAAAAATAAACGCCAAATCCCTTACAGCAGTGGTTTTATAAATACTATGTGTGTATGTGTGCATGTATGTGCATGCCTACACCAGTGCTTCTCATGCTGGCAGCTTGTGCCTTTGATAGCACACTGGAAATTATCATACACTTTCAGGTTCAGGACTTGATGCAGCGATACAGAAGTGGATGGAGGAGTTTATTTGTTTTAGTACATCTTACAGTAGCTGAAACAGACCCAAAATAAAGTAAAAGCTTTAGTGTTTGCATTAAGATGGCAACATTTTTGTTGTCTTTTTTTTTTTTAAGAAAACATGCTAAAGGGCTCAATTTTTATCTTCTGGTAGGCAAGCAAAATATTTTTTCTGGCAACTTGATACTTTATGAAAATGAACTCTTACTTGATTAAATGTGCCAAATTTGTGTGTGCTAAAAGGCAGGAAGCTGGGTTTGCTGGAATAGAAAGGTGCACTGGCAGCTGGGGCTGAACTACCTCTTGGCACCCTATCTATTAAGTGCAGATCCCAGTAAGCTGAAGGATTATTATCTTCAAAAAATCTTGGACAGCTTTGCTGGTGAGTTAGGTTTCTTTTGCTTTCCTTTTAAGAAGGTAAAATTAATTTCTTTTGGGTGAAAGCTGTTAAACCGACAGATCTGGAAGACTGCAGTCTCTTTGTTCAGTCACAGAGTAAGTGATGCCTTGGACCATGACTGAGTCACCTTCCCCAGTGCTGCTCTCTAGTTGTGTGTTTTGGGTCAGTCAGTGGATCAAACCCGATGTTTGGCATTTTTCTGTTCAAATTCCTTTTTTTTTTTTTTTTCCGGCCGGCATTGTCAGATTCCTGACAATGAGCTGAATATTTAGGTTTTGGGATGGCTTCTTCTTGAATCTCACTAGGTTTTGCTGACAGAAGTCCTTGTGATCTTTTTGTTTCAAGTGACAAACTTGCTTGCTTATCAAGACAGCCGTGATCAATTCATTTCACATGAGCAGTAATCAAATGGGAGTGGTTTTTGGTCATCATCCAGAATGGATTCAGCCTAGTGACCTGGTAGAAGGACATATTGTATTCCATTACCAGTCCTGTGAATCATTCAATCTCCCGATTCAATGTGGTTTTTCAGTACTCCACTTGCATTACACAAGCCTTGTGTTTTTAGGCTCTGTGTTCTTTTCCTGATTCAGAGGTCCTTTGGAAAGTTTCGTGTGGGCTTTTGCATTAAGCTCATCTAGAAATCAAAGACTGTGAGCTACAGATGCTTCCTTTCAGGGTGGGACAGAGAGACTGTGTGAGACAGTGGCACAGGGATTGCTGTAATACCTGCAAGGATGCGTAATAACTGTAGTGTAGACTAAACCTTTTGGCGGGAAATAGTATTTTTAAAAAAGAGATAATGTTTTTAAATATTATGCAAACTTTGTGGTTTTGTGTTTGTATATATGTCTGCTTCCCCTTTTCCCCGAGATTTAAACAATAACTGCCTTTTAATCATATTCTCTAGAAAGAAAATAAATTTCTGTCTGTGGAGAACTTGATCATAAAAGTATATATTTGTCCTGGAAGCTGTTTTTCACTTTTTGTGCTGGTTATTTTTTAATGACACACTACTCAGGTTATAGAGTGAAACTTGGCCAGGTAGTTCCAACTTCCTATTTCTTGTTCACTTCCCTAACAGTTCTTTCATCGTCTAATACTATAAGCATTTGGGTTGGAAGCCCTTCAGGGATTTATTTATATTGAACAAACTTTTCTTTTTCCTTTTTTTTTCGCTTAAGAAAATACCCAAGAACAAACAATGAGTTCTAGTGATTTTAGGTTTTAGGCAATAATGTTATGCTTTTGCCAACCATCCAATGTCATGTTTAAGGTGGCTGACTTGTAGGTGAAATTAAAATGGAAAAATGAAAACATATTCCAGACAAGTTATTTTTTCCCTGTTTCATTTACCTTTTCAGTGCAACCTAATTAGGTGGAGGGAATGAAACTACTACAGTGCTTCAACTTTGAGCACAATAGGGAGAACAAGAAAGTGGCTGTGGAAGTTTGGAGTCTTATGCTCATGCTTGCTACATTGACTTCATAGCCCAAGGCCCAGTCAATCAGAATAGCTCAGAGAGAAATTTTCCATTTCTCAGCCTGAGAACAAAATGACATGAATAGTCAGGCATCTAATGTGCAAAATTCTTTAGGAAAATATAGCATCTTGTACCTCAGAAATATTTGCACTCTCTTGGAAGTCTTGTCTCTTATCTTTACTCAGTGATTAACAGAAGTCTTTTCATATTTCAGAAGAATTTGCTAATCTGCACAGGGTGCTTTAAGGTGTTTTAATAAGAAAAGCTCCTTTTTAATGCTCTTGCGTGTTGTAACGTGATTTCTTTGGGAACTGAGCAAAGATCAGTAGGAGTTCTAGTACAGGGTACCTGCTGTATGGCTGGTTTTCCAGTTCAGTCTTTAAGTTGTGGCTATTTTTTTTCCTTCTGAAGCTTTACTTAATTTACAAACCTCTTTGACACCAAAAATCTGCTAGACCAACAGGGGACCAGTGCAACATTCTCAGCCCTCAGAATTTCTTGTGGGACAGCGGTCACAAGGAGCTGGTGGGTTACCAAATACGAATAGGGACTCTGCTTCTGAGGACCACTCTGTATGGGGCGCAGATGAAAAACCAGCAGAACAAACCAGCACTGCCAAAAGAACTTCTGCATTAAACATTTCTGTTCTCTTCTTCTTTTTTTTTTTTTCCAAATGCAAGAGATCAGATACAGTAAACAGTGTTGATGTGTGTGGACAGGGTTAGATAGCTACTGCTGTACAACAGTATGTAATAAATGATGTGTATTTAAGAATATATAAATTGATGAATAATGGATACATGCAGATATGAGAGTGATCGTTGCTTTGTAGTTGTACAGTTTGAAGGGCCTGAGGTGGATTTGATTCTACACATGGCTGCATGTGTGGAAGGGATATACATGAAGTTATCATGCTACTTGCTTTATTGAGCCCCTTATCCCAGTGTCTGAAACTGTGATTTGTTATGCTGTGATATGATCCGAAATAGAACCACAACTCACTGTAGCGGGTTCTTTCAATCCCCTGGGAATGTTTGTCTGGCTTAAATGCATGAAACTGAAATGTGTAATACAGAGCTGCAGCTTATCATGAAACCAAAATGTGTAATATTGTGCTGCAGCTTATAGATCAACACTGACTCCATTTGTGGGAATGAATGAATACCTCATGTTTGATGTGCTACAGGAGAGTTCACAGATGATTTCTTATGTTACAGTGCTATATTTTTCCTGCTTTTTCAGCTTCATGTGTTTAGCATTTTCCTGTGTATAGAATAGAGTGGTATTATCCTGGGCTTTTCAATACAGAAATAGAATGTGAAGAGATTTCTCCCTGCTGACTCTTTTTAATGCTTTCAGAGACTTCTTTCTAGCAAAACTTCGGTCAAGTCTGAAAAAGACAGGTGATCATTTCTATACCCATCCACACATTTCTCAGCTGTAAAATTTCTTTGTTTCACTTGAATTCTTCCTGCACGGTTTTGTATGTTAATTTTCTCACTTATGTACCTCTTTTTTACAGTTCCTTTGAGAGCTTTAACCCCCGGATGCAGGTCAGTGAAGATAACTTCTAACAATGTAGTCAGCTGATTGCATGGTAGATGGGAGGGTTCACCTCCATACTGCTCCTTGCAGGTGATCGTAGATATCATGGAACTTTATTCCTGTTTCAGTCTTCCCTTATGACCCAATTTTTTACCTGAGAATACATAAGTACATACAGGTGAATAAATTTCACTCAAAAAAACTGCCATAAATTTGCTTAATAAAGAAAGCAGAGTCACCCTTATTCTAGCTGCCCTGCTAATATTCCAGTTTTAATGTACCTTGTCTCTAGTTTTTATTTATTTATCTATCCTGTCTTGGCTCAGTGGAGGATGAGGTGTGCAACACTGAAAGAGACCTCCTGAGTCGTGGAATACACCATTTCTGTAATTGCAGGAAATTACGTTGCAGGATTCCTTGAGTTAGTTTATCAGTCTCTGTCTCGAATGGCTTTTGCTCCTGTTGCTTCCTATTGGGAAGCCATTCAAGAACCTTACTCCTCTGATGTTTAGAAATCTGCTTCTCATTTCCAAACTAAATTTGTTCATAGCCACTTCATGCCCATTTGGTTTTATGCCAACACTGCACTCTAACTTTAATAGTTCTTCCCCTTTCTTACAATCCTCCTGTGATCTAAGAGGATTCTTGTCTTTCTCTCCTTCTGTTTTTCCCTAAGAGGGAAGATAATTAAAATTGTGCCTCTCTTCATTATGTTCTTCATTATCAGTGTCATTGTGTCTTGGTTTGATAAATCCTTTAGACTTGAGAGCTTTTTAGCCTTTCCAGTCAGTTCTCAGACAGAAGCAGGAAAAGGTGGCTGTTTGCGTTTTCCTAGACAGACAGTATGTGTAACTTTTTGTTAACTCTGAGGCCAGGAGGGTGAGATGGGAAGAGGGAGAAAGTGGCCTGCATGTTACTGCATCTGTAAAAAGCTTTAACCAGGGACTTTATGAAGAATGATTTGGGTTTGAGGATCTGGTGCCTAGGATAGGCAAAGGCATTGATCCAGTTCTTTCATCCAGTCCAGCTCTCCCATTGCTCCATAAAAACCTGCTTGAAATTAGCAGCTGATAAAACTTCTGGAGGGGATGCAGCTCACAAATGAGTTTTTGAGGGCAACTTTCCAGCTGTTTCCTCAGAAGGAATGAGACAAGCAGCTCCCAGAGCTCCAGACAAATGCCTGGGATCTTTCTTTTTCAGAGTGCATGGAGAGTCGCTGAGAAGAACTGAGAGGCCGGAGGCTGATGGAGAGATGAAGCCAAAGGCCTGTAGTGGGAACCTCCTGCTGTCAGGATCCCACGCTAAGCTGCACTTGAGGGCGGGCATGGAGGGGAAAGAGAAAGCTGAGTAAGGTTTGCTGTGACCTCAGTATATTCCCATGCAGCTTCCTTGTCCGGGCAGTACTTGATGGCATCATTTACAAGATTCTTCAAATGCCCTTAAACTCAGTAGAAAAAAATGTATAGTCCATTCAGCATGCTGCTCTATACTATCCTTACCACGATGCTACTGATCTTAAAGTGATATGGTTTAGGATGGATGTCTCTTACAAGACAGTTTTTTATTTGCAGAGTGTATCAAAACCAGGACTTTTTGCAGGGAAGTACCAGTCTCAGGCAAGATGTCTGAGGTTCAGTGGGAAATTTTGGGGCAGTAGGACAAAAGTCTTGAGAGGAGGGAGAGCCAAAACAAAAGATCTGGCTCCTGTATGAGCAAATAGTAGGCAGTAGGTAGGCAGAGCAGATGGTGTGAGAGCAGTGGGACTTCTGTTCAGATCTATCACCTTAAGGAGAGTATAGTGGTTCTGAGCTCTTTTGAAGTTGTTGTCTGTATTTTTCTGTATATGTTGAGGGGTTTTTTTTTTGATTACCAAAGAAATTTTTTCATTGGCATTTTTTCATAAATTTTTCCAAGAGCAGGTTTTCAAATGTACCTTCTTTTATTGGCTCTGCTGCTCCTGTAGCTAAGAGGTATGCACACACAGCTTGGTGTATCCTGCACTCCTTGTATTGCCTCACTGCTGGGATTTTACCAAGTAAGATAACTCTGGAATCCTCCTGGAATGAAGGTGCCTGGGACTGGTGCAAAAGAATATCTGGGACTTGTTTTTTGATCACTAATTCAAAATAATTACTGTTCCTCTTCTCCGACAGATTTATTTAAAAAGTCTTAATAATTCATTGCATGAGGTGCTTATGCTTTGATGACCATAATTGGATACATTTTAAATTGACTTTGATTGTAGTCAAAGAAGCAGAACCAGTGTCTTTCTTTTCTCATCCATCCTAATGAACTTCAGCAGGAAGAATCTAAATTTACAGGTGAAGAATATCTCTAATCAGTGTCAGCATAGACTGAGTAGATCTAGCTGGAGATGCCCTGTGCCTTTTCAGAACTCAGCATTACTCTTCTGGTTTACAACAAGGTTTGAAGTCTCTAATTGGTTCTTTGTCAGTTTATAAATAGGAATGGTAGTGATTGACCCTACTTATGTAAGAAATTAGTCTCGTTGAAAATCTTTCCCTTTTTTAGCTCATATACCCTTATGCTTTGATTGCATTTTGTGATAGTCTCCCAAGATGAAAAAGTGACATTAATTGTACTATACGTATACCTCTATTCTCACATTGGAAATATGTGACAGAACTGGGAGAGGATGCATGACTATGCTCCCTGTGTTATCCAGGCACTCCTTCTCCCATGGAGGTAACGCAAGTTTTGCGCAGCTCCCATGGCTCAGTTCAGGAGGTGCAGTGAGGGTTCTGAGCCCTGCGTGCAGGCAGTAGATGCTGAAGGAGTTCTCTGGACACTAAAAAAGAGAAGGGTTATTATGCTGTTGATGCTTGGTCAGCACTTGCAAGGACTTAGGAGGCTGAAGTTCAGCCATACACCAAAATGTGGCTTCCTGAGGACTCTAACCAAACATCAATAAACAGTCCCTCACTGTTCTCTCTTTTTGGCTCCTTACTTGTTGCACAGAAAGGGAGGAAGAGAGTCATGAGTCTGTGTTCCGCTGGTAATGCTTGTTAGAGCTCTTTGGTCGGGATTAGTTGTACTTTCTCAGTCTGTAATCCTGGGGAGAAGGTTCATACAGGACAGGCAGAGCCAGAAATAAATATGCTTTTAAAAGGCCATAAAATGTCCATAGAAGGAAACAAATGGCTGCATTCAGCTTATAGGAATGACAAAATTCTTTGCTATTACCTTCCACCTGTCAACACCCTCCTGGCAAATGAGATGTTGAATACATTTAACAGGTTCAAACTCTGAGGGCCTGATGATGAACGTTCCTGCTGTGTTTTCTTTAATTTCTTAGTAAATATATACGTTTGTGATACACTGAGCATACTGTGCACGGTACTGTAAGCCTTGCTTGCAAATGCAGCTCAGTTGTTTGTCTGCATCTTGCAGTTGCCATTCATTCATAAGGCCAAGGTAAATGACCAAAATAATCCATTTCCAGTGAGTCATTTTGAGGAGGAAACAGACTGAGCACTGAGCTCTTCTCTGTGGTGACCAGTGACAGGACCTGAGGAAATGGCCTGAAGCTGTGTCAGGGGAGGTTTAGGTTGGATATCAGGAAAAGGTTTTTTACCCAGAAGGTGGTTGGGCGCTGGAACAGGCTCCCCAGGGCAGTGGTCACAGCACCAGCCTGACAGAGTTCCAGAAGCATTTGGACAACACTCTTAGGCACATGGTGTGACTCTTGGGGTATCTTCTGCAAGACCGGGAGTTGGACTTTGATCCCAGTGGGTCCCTTCCAACTAAGGATATTATATGATTTTAAGAAAAGAAAAAATCTTGCGTGAAATCTTTAGCTTTCAGTATGTAAGCAGTGCGTAAGCATACAGCAGCACTAATGCTGCTGAAAGGAGAGTCTCTTTTGAAAAGTAATGCCATAGCTTTGCTGTGATATGAGGAAGAAGGGGTAGCATGGTCTTAGCAGAAAATAAATGCTTTTAAATTAAAGAGGTCCCCATATAATGGAAGCATTCTGTTGTGTTTATTTTTGGGTTAGGGTTTGTTTATCTATTTTTTTTACCATCTAGCACTTCATACATAGCCTGGATGTACCCTGAACAACAACCTGATGGTTTGTTTTAAAAAAAAGTAGCATTTCCACTTATCAAATCAAGATATAGTGCTTTAAATTGAAAAGCTAGTTAAATTGTCAGAAGAGAGTATTATGAAGGTTTCATTACTAAAGGGGCTTTCAGTTACAATAATATTTTTAGTAGCACTGGTTTTAGACTAGTTTGGGGGTTTTTTGGTTCTCTGATATTAGCAATCTGAGATTTAGTTTCCAGTTGATTTTTGTCCTGGTGTTCAGTGGAAAATCTTTTCATTCGGAATAAGGACCTTCTGCTAAATGTTTTTGTCCATGCCCTTCATGTTATCTTTCCCCATTGTGTGCTTGAGATATATTCATGGGAGCTTTGTGCCCAGCTGACTGCTTGGTCACTTCTGACGTGCTTCCTGGTGACAACACCAAAGGCATTTAATGTTTGTAAAAGGCTGGATTGCCCTTGACTTGCCAAGTATGGAGTCAGAATGGCCACACCTGTTATCAGATGTGGAGGTAGGAAAAATCTAGTGGTGGCTCTTATGCAGGACTATATTTAATTTGTGCTATATAAAGAATATGCCTCTGGAACACAATTGAAGTTCACAGTTACATGGGAAACAGACCGAATCTATTAATGGTGGCTAAGTAAAGAGTTGGCTGTCAAACAAAGCTGGCCGAAATCTGGTTCTACTGGTATGGTTTAGAGCTTTGTTCAGGTTATTTGTTATGCAAGACAGAAGTTTTGCTGTTTCAAGATGATTATCTCCTTGATCAATTATGTGAGTATGTGCTGTGGTGACCCTGGCTGCAGGCCGGCTGCCCACCAGATCTGCTCTGTCACTCTCCTCAGCTGGCCATGCGAGACAAAATATAATGAAAGGCTTGTGGACTGAGGTAAAGTCAGGGACAGATAACTCACCAGTTACCGTCATGGGCAAAGCAGACTCAACTTGGAGAAATTAGCTTAATTTGTTACTAATCAAATCAGAGTAGGATAATGAGAAATAAAACCAAACCTCAAAAATACCTTCCTCCCATCCCTCTCTTCTTGGGCTTAACTTTACTCCCAGTTTCTCTCCTTTCTGCCTTCAAGCAGCACAGTAGGACATTCATCACGTGCTGTGTCTGCTGCTCCTTCCTCCCTAGGGGAAGGACTCCTCACACTCTTCCCCTGCTCCCGTGTGGGTTCTCACACATGGGAGGCAATTCTCCATGAACCTCTCCAATGTGAGTCCTTCTCATGGGCTGCTGTTCTTTGTGAACTGCTCCAGCATGGGTCCTGTGCAGGGTCATAGGTCATGCCAGCAAACTGTTCCAGCGTGTGCTCCTCTCTCCATGGGCCTACAGGTCCTGCCGTGATCCTCTTTCAGCGTAGGCTTCTTGTAGGCTCACAGCCTCCTCTGGGCAACCACCTGCTCTGCTATGGGGTCTTCCACAGGCTGCAGGCAGGTATTTACTCCACCATGAACCTCCACAGGCTGCAGGTGGATCTCTGCTCTCCTCATGGACTACAGGGGCACAGCTGCCTCACCATGGTCTGCACCACGGCTGCAGAATCTCTGATCCTGCACCTGAAGCACTTCTACCCCTACTGCCTTTGGTGTCTTCATAGCTGTTTCTTGTGCATATTCTCATTCCTCCTTCCAGCTGAAATTGCTGTTTCACGTTTTTTTTCCTCTTCTCCAATACGTTATCCCAGAGCCACGACCAGCATCACTGATGGGCTCGGCCTTGGCCAGCACTAGATCTGACTTGGAGCCAGCTGGCATTGGCTGTATCAGACACAGAAGAAGCTTCTGGCAGCTTCTGTGAGAAGCTGCCACTGTAGTGCCGCCCCCCCCACCAGTGCTACCAAAACCTTGCCACACAAACCCAACACGGAGTCTAACATTCGGACCTTGTTTTTGCTTGAAAATATTTCCACAAGGAACCTGTATCTTGCTATATGTGCTACATATAGAAGACAGAGATGAGGAATATTATGTAGACAGAACTGTTAGTTTATGAAAATGGCTTTAAGCTGGTCACTGTTCTGATTCTTCTTGTGAAGTAGGAATATTGATATTTCTGGAAATGAACATGTTGTCATTTCAAGACTGCAGATGGGTACAATTTCCTTAATTGAGTTTTCTCACAATCAGCATGTAGTTCTGCCTCTGATCTTCCTTTATTCATTACTAAGTCTTAATTTGTAGAGAGTTTACTTTTTAAGTGGTTTTAAATGGAGCTCAGCTTTCCTGAGGCAGGCTTCAGTGACATTTTCTAGGCACCGTTTACTGGGTGTTTTCTTTATCAACACTAACTATGCCCTGCCCAACCTGTCTGAACACAGTCCAGTTCTGGGCTCTATAACCAGAGAAGTGAAAATTGATGGCACTTTACCCTTTTTTTCAAATAAGTAAATATCTCTAAGTGGCATCTATGGACCCAACCTGAAAAAAAAATCTTTCTTATCCCAACTACTTTGAACAGCCCAAGAGCAGGTCTTCTTCCTTCTCTCTTGTTTTAACTTCAAACATCATTATAATTTAATTAGGAACATGTTCTCTTATGCAGACAGAGATAATGATGAGTAACTGGTAGTACTCCAGTCTACCTTTCCAATGGAACTTGCAGAAGAAACTATGCACTACTGCACTCTTTAGTTATTTTTCAAAAGAATGGCAGAGGGCCTTGGGAATCCTGCCTTGCTGACTCTATATTTGGCTTTGGGATAAAGTAGGAGGGAATATAGTTCACCAGTGGGTCAGAGGATGGGTTACTTGGATTTCTGGTTCATTAAGTACATCTTTTGTGTTTGTTGGTGTGGTGCGGAATAGCAGTGTGTGATTCGGAAGACTGACTTGCTGCCTAACTTTGAATCATCTATCTATTCTGGGTAAGATCCAGACCTCATCAGAGTTGGTGCCAGCACTCTTACTTTGGCTTCTCTGAAAGTCTATTCTATCACAGTCCGTGTGATTGATTTCTGTATAATCATCTTTTTGGGGCTAATTTTTTATCATATTTGCCCTGTATGTTGCATATGCATTATCAGTGGCGTTTTCCAAAATTTGACAATCTGTTATTTCTGAGTCTCTTCTTTCTCTTCCTGCAAGAGTGGGCAGCCTTAAACTGGTAGACTGTATTGAATTAGGGAGTTTTTAGGATGTAATAAATATAATACAGCAATAAAAGTGGTGAATTAGTTTGAAAGCTCACTTCCTAATTAAAAGAGATGAAATTAATCTCTCATGTTGTTGTGTGAATGTAAGATTCTTTGTTTAGGCTAGAAGATTCAAGTTATTCCATGAAAAACTTTCACTCCTCCTCACTTTTATCTTGGGTGGATGCACATGTGCACATGCACATATACACACACAGAGATACACGACCTCTGAACAGTTCATGTACAATTACCTCACCTCTTCAAATCATGCTGTACAGGAATGTTTTTCTCCTACTTTTTTCTGACTGACTTAGCTAGAACTTAGATGTCCGAGTTGTCCAAAATAAAAATTTAGGATACTTAAAATATACTCCTTGGTTTTTGATATCTTTTATCAAAAAAAAATCAGAAAAGCTTCCGTAAACCCCAGATGTCTCAGGGTTATTTTTTTCCTCCTTCACTTTTTTTATTTTTATATCTGTCATGTTGATGGAATTGATGCATGGAGTATGTAGAAGTGGCCCAGGCAGACTTTTCACATCTGTTATCTTCATATATTCCCATTTCCATGGACTTAAGTTTCATTTAAAGGATCCTCACCTTCTCTGTTGCTTCCAAAAATCTTGAACTAAATTTTTCCCTTGTCATGTCACAGATATTGTCTTTCCTCTATGATATTTTTGTCTTGAGATACGTTCTGCTGAAGCTTCACAGGCATCAGATTCCTTGCCAAGTAGTGAGAGAAGGGTTTTTGAGTGCTGTGCCTCTGAACAGTACCACAGCCTTTCCAGATTACAGGGCTTGGCGGAATTGTACAGCCTTAAAATTCATATTCATCTCATGTAGTTTTTTTCCCATGGACTGTTATCTCTTGAGTTCCATATTTATCTGGGCCTGACTGACTGTCTGTCATTGCCTCATGGTTTTTCTTCTGTCTCATTCTTTACTTTCAGCTGTCTGTTCTTTTCAGGGGTTGTCTTTCTTCTGAACTTGAACAGCTACTGGTTTTGCTTATCCATGTTTAACGTTCTGATTGGGACTTCTTGAAATATTTGTTCTCCCAGAATTTTTGGCTCTGGTTACTCTTCCATTATCACCTTTCTTCCTTTTCTTCTGCATTTGACATTTTTCCCAGATTATGCTTATCTCTGGGCATTCAGTCCTCCTATCTCAACCTTCCATGTAGAAGAATAGTATAAATGGTATAGATTTGCCAGAAGTTTATTCTTTATAACCCTTCATATGTCATCTTTTGAGACAATCTAAGACAGTCTGTGATAAAATAGCTGAGAAATATCACTGCTTTCCTGTCCTACTTCACAGAGCATCAGGTGAGTGGATGAATTTACAAAGCTCAATGTTTTAAACAGGTACTTGCTCTAGAGAACATAATTATAACATAAACAGTAAGCTTACTCTTGGCCAATAACTTTTAATCCTGAAGTACTTACAAACAAGTAGTTGTTTTGGTGACATGTGTGTCTCTGTGAAATGATGTTGCTGTCACTGTACAGAGGCAACACCAGTTGATTCCATGCCATGACAGGTATGGTACTGAATGCCTTTTATTCTCCTTTTCTCCTATCTCTAACCATTATTATGCATGTTAACTGATGCTGAAATGAAGTTATGCAAAGCAACGCCAACTTACCAGTGTAGGGTTTTGGCACCACGGTTTAAGACGGGAAGTGCAGGCTGCATACAGACAGATCTGAGCTAACTTTAGTCTGGAGAGCTTAGAGATCAGTGGCAGCAAACCTGTGGTGTCTCGAACTTGAAAACGTGTTAGCCACCTGTATAAGTAACCTGACTTCTAAGCGGGCTTAGCTTTTCAAAAGACTCTGCTGTGATCCCTCAGTGCTGTTTCACCCAAGTAACTTAAATTCAAGTTAGAAGGCCATGACTTAATGCAGCATGATCAGACCTTTTGTTAAAGCTAGAAATAACCATAGTTTCTCTTATTCCAAGTAGATTTAAAAATGCCTTGCTCTCTTATGTCCGTTATCATATTTCCTTATTTTTCCTCTGCAGAAAAAGTCTCTTGTTCTTCCTATACCTCAGTTCCTCTGTGTGCCCGTATCTGTGCACATCTTTGTAACTTGAAGCTTCAGAAATGTGATGGTCTATGGCCAAATGTGTCATAACCCCTTTGCAACAGCCTCATTAGCATTCACCAACACTGACCTCTTCATCTAATGACTCCAGCTGTCTCAGCTTCTCTATGGACAGAGCAGAAAATGCGTGGAGGAGAGTTGCAAGTAAGTCTCTAGAGGCTGGCAGAGCAAAGCATTGTTCTGTGTAAACTTCAGTGCTCTAGACTTAAGGACTGGCAACTGGAAAGCAAAAGATGACAAACCCAGTCTGTTTGCTTGGCTCCATATGTACAGTTAAAAATCATAGTAATGTGGATGCTGTTGTACAGCAAGCAGAGAATCCAAAATCAATAGTGATAAAGCTGAAAAAGCATGGACATGAGCACAGATGTACACAGATGTAAATGCCGGAAGAATCCAATTGTCACTGAGAAGTAACTTTGGTGTTACCACTGGACAGTGGATACACTGAAATTTTAACAATGGTACCAAATCGACTACTATTTTTTTTTTTTTTTTTTTTT